>JAOVVB010234042.1:0-10021 GCA_028570985.1 Heterobranchus longifilis | reverse complement strand
GGGGAGAGGAGAGGAGAGGAGAGGAGAGGAGAGGAGAAAGTAGAACAAAGCAGAGCAGATGTATAAAAGCAGAGTGGGCAGAACAAAGGAGAAGACTGCAGGGCAGGAGAGGACAGAGAAGAACATGACAGAGTGAGGAGGGAGCGGAGGAGAGAGAAGCACAGAAAAGACCACAGTAGAGTTGAGAAGAACAGAGCGGTGCACAGCAGACCACAGCGAGCGAGCGAGGCACACACCAGCAGAACAGGGGAATTGTATTCTGGGGCAACAGCAGCTGCCATAAACTCCACCGTTATCTCAAAGCAGCAAGCAGCGATAAAACAAATGCAAAGTTTCAGAAAGGAGTAAACAAGCAGACAGGGGTTGAAATGACATCTAAAGAGTTTACTGGACTGGAACGGACAACAAAGCTTCGCTGCCTTTAGTGCAGGATGCAGTTAAGAAAATTATCCACATACCCTGTACACAATGCAATCCAAAAAGGTGCATTTCTACAGTAGGTTTCTCATAGGGTTGTCTTCCAATAATTATGAAAACAAGATAATTGAGATAAAATGTTCATTGTGCCGCATTGCGTATCACAATGATGCTCTCGTTTTGTCTTGTGGTATAAATCCAGCGCACATAATGTTGAAAAGTGGCAGCATGCACAGCTCAAAAGTTCATTCACTTCTGTGCCTAATTACTCAATTATGCTTTTCTTGTTTCTGATTGAAATATGAACCTCATCTCTGTGTTTAGAAAGCAACTTGTCTGCTGTCTCCATTACGCTGATGATTCGTTTTGGTTTCTTTTCTCCATAATAAAGAAGAGACTACTACTACTACTTATCCGGGAGTGCCGGTGTTTTTGTTTATTATAAATACAGCGCACCCCTTGATTTTACAGCGGTGCACTTTCACTTGTTTTCGCTGAGTTACTGACTGGAATATGTTGAAAATACTTTACCAAAATGTTGAAGATATGTTAAGAGGTTTTCAGTAGGTTGCGGCCATGCAACGTTATTTATTTTAATCTAATTTATTTTTTTATATTATTCATTAAAATGTATATATTTATTATATTATTCATTATTTATTTATCAATTTTTCCATTTTTTAAACATTTAATTTATTTTTTGTTTTTCAGTTGAATTATATATATTTTTTTAATTAAAAGTTTCCAAAGTCAATGAGTAATGGTGATTTCTGCCCTAATCCCTCATACACAGTGCAATCCAAAAAGGTGTGTTTCTACAGTAGCTTTCTCTTTTCTCCTGCTGCTGTATGAGTGTGGATGTGAAAACTAGTAGGGCTGCACGACTATGGCAAAAATCATAATCACTATTATTTTGGTCAATATTGAGATTATGATTTATTTAACACAATTAGTCACTAACTTTGGAAGCATCATGCTTCTATTTCATCCTTCCTGGCCATCAGAGGCAGTGCTTAAACACTGGATATCTCCGTCTTAGTAGAGTATTTATATCAACAAAGTCACGTGTGACCTCGGATGACCCCTGGCTCAGGTATAAATTCTGGCATCATCCATGAGATCAGTCCCTTTTCAACTTCTGGCTTCACAGGTGAGTATGTCGATACCGTGGTAGCTTTAGCTTAAGCTAAACTATCCACTCGAAGCACCAGTCGAGTGTCAGTGTCGGATTGTCTCATGGTGCAGATCCACCAACCACGTCTGACGGACGGAGCTCAACAATGGCACCTGGGCCTCCAACATACTCAGTTTGCAGTTTAACAGAGCACTAAAACACTGAAAACATTTTATGTGAGAAATAGACAATATAGTAACCGAATCTTGGTTCATATTTGATCAGCCTTACCTAGTTTGACAGTTTGATTGGATGGACCTCATTTGAATAAAGTTGAAGTCGAGTCGTGTTTATGCAAATTCAGATACGAGCGAGCGGTCAGTCAACTCGCCGGGCCGTACCCATAATGCAACGGATGGCTGGATCTCCTACTCTCTATAGAGAATGAATGGGATCTGTCGACTTCACATGCGATGTCGAGCGGATCTGCACCATTAGTTGCTTCTTTCTATGTTCCTGTGTTCCCTCTGTTTTGCTCTCCTCATGGTTTTTTTGGTTATTTCCGATTCCTGCCTGTTTTTTTGGACATCTGTAAGTTTATTTTGCATCATTAAATCATTCAACTGTTCCTGCCTGCCTCCTCATCTCATCCTTATCTGCGTTTGGGTCCAAACCTATTTTCCCACACACGTGACATGAATTGACAGGCTCCCTGTCATCACAGACATCGAGCCAATAACAGCTAATCTGTTCATCTCACACTCATTACAACCCAAAATCTACCCTGATATCATCCTCCTCCTCTCCTCCCATCTGGCTCACCCATCATCCCTCCTTCAGCCTCGTATTCATCTCTCATTCTACCCTCAAACTTTACGGGTCCTTCAGAGCAGGAGAGGAGTCAGCTTTACAAGTCTGGATTACACTTTCAGCCTTTAGCGGAAGAGAGGGATGCCTGATAGAGTTCTCTGAAAGGTTGTTAAATGGCTGATTTGGGGAAGAGGATGGAGAGAGTAGATGGACTGAGAGAGAGAGAGAGAGAGAGAGAGAGGGAGAGAGAGAGAGAGGGAGACAGGGAAGTAATTCAAGGCTGAATAGTAAATTGGATGATTCGAATCTAATGGAGGGGAACTAGTAGGAAGTGGAGAGCAGAGAGTGCTGTATCAGAGAAAATGACTGCTGATCAGCCACTTTCACTCTGGACCACCAGGACATACTGCAGTAGTTTTTAGGATTTTTTTTCTTTTTTTTCCTGGAGATCCATTTTCTTAAAAAGACTGAAGAAGCTTGCTAAAGTTTGGTGTAGAGCAACTTTCAGAAGAGCCTGGTAATCATATTTCAGGGCAAAGGGGGGAGGCTACATTAGAATCAGGTGAGGGAACACAGCTTTGTTTTTGGCATGTAGCCTACCATTTTTTACTTTAAGACAACAGTATACTAAATTAATGCAAGCAATGCTGTGGTGGCTGCAGCATCTGCACTGCAGTTTACATCTGGTGCCAGCGGGTTAGAGCTGCTGGATTGCAATGTGACTGAGATTGATTTATGGTTCGAAACTGGAGCTAAAATACAATCAGGGTTTCTAACAGTGGAAGCTGTTGGAATGACTGAACAGCTTAAAGTTAAAAATTGCTCACAGAGCGAGGCCAAGGAAAAGTTAAAAGAAATGTGGGTTTCCTTCATAAAAGCTACTGGCACTAATGGCATCAGCTAGAGTCCCAAAGTTTGAAAAGCTTTATATATTACAATTAATTATTATTTTTTGCTTTACTGTTTTGCTGCACACAATGTAGCTCCTATAAATAAAGAAACTCTCTGTTGTTTCTCACATCTGTTTTGTCAACATTTTGAATATTTCTGAATCAGCAAAAAACAAACTGATTTGGTTAAGACTGTGTTTGATGTGACTTTGATATTGTAGCTTACTGGTCAGTTTCATAAACCACTCTGCCCCAGCGTCCAACCCCACAACCAAACCACTATACATTCCTCCTCTTTATACCTAATCAGCATCACTTCCCAAGAATGGGTCGTCTGGCAAAAAAAAAGTTTAACGTGGCTCAACTTTTGACACGATGCAAAGTACCAGAAGCAACACCCCCCCCACCACTGCAATGTTTTAACACAGGGCTGATTTTGGTGTCACAAGGGGGTCAAAACAACCCAAAAACATTGGGAACCACTGACAATGACCCGTGTGTTTTCTCGTTGTGCAGCTCTCACCTGCAGTTCCTGCTACAGTTCTCCTCTGTGATCCCGTCTTCATCTTCGCCCCAAATGTCCACCGCTGAGAAAATCAGCGCCACCAGGACGGCGAAGCAGCACACCAAGGCAAAGATCACGATGCACTTCTGCTGAGACTGCAAGAGAGAGAAGGAGAACAACATTGATTTGCAAGGTGTGTTTTCCACCCTTCATCACCACTGTAAAAACAAGGCCTCAACCTTTGCTCCCATTAGCTGGCTTCTCTGGCTGACACAACTTCTGATTTAATGCACAGCTCAGCAGGTCATAACATGATATAGAGGGGAATTTACCACAAACATGTAAGGTCTGCGTACGACCTTGCAAGTTCAGGCTTTCACGTAAAGAATACGAGGCAGGAATGAGGAGAAGAAAGAGAGTAGAGAGCAAAGAGAGAGACAGAAGAAAGCAAGCGAGTAAGAAAACAAAGCGATTGATAGAAACAACATTAACATTGGATATTTGGACGAAGTCCAAATGCTCCCAAATTGATTGGATGTTGCAAATTTGTTTCAAAGCATACGGTCGATTTTAACTTGTCATAACAGGAAAGACACAACTGTAATAACAACTAATAACATGAATTATGGCTCTTTTCTATTTATTCATCCCAGTAAGCCACGTCAGTGAGCACACACAGATTAATCATTATTATTTTTATTAAATGCACCTGTTTTTCCTGCCATGACATGTGGAGAATTGAGACGTATTGATTACTACCTGATACTGTAGTCATTATTATACTATAATAGTCAGTAGTGTAAAGATATACGCTTTCACATATTTAGGTTGCAACACAACCTCTTGTTCCAGTGTATCATTATCTATTATTATCATATCACGAAGGCAGTGTCATCTCACAGAAATATGTGAAATGACCTCAACCTCTTTACACTGTGGTGGTGTCACATATTGTGTTAAAATGACGTGGTGCCACCACCAGAACAATGTCTATTAGGATCCTTTGCCGTGGTGGACTCATGAATTGATGACGTATAAAGAGCGTCCAGACACCATATAAGGAGTGTTTTCTGAAACTCACGGAACTGTAGATGTTTTTTCTGTGCCTAAACCGAATGAAACTCAGTTGGCAACATGTAATTTTAAGTAACTGTAACACAATGTTGTGACCCCACCAGAGTGTTCATGAGAGGTCATGATCATTTCACGCATTTCTGTGAGATCAGGTAAGATGTAGTCTGAGGGGCTTATCAAATAGTGCCGGGATAAAGCCTTACTTCTGGGCCACACAGGAAGTCTGTGTTCCCGTTCTCAAAGTCCCGTCGCTACGGGAAACAAACAACCTCTGAGTTATCAACCTACATGCTGAAAATAACAAGTTTTGAAGATTTGGATTGTGCAATAAGGCAGAACTGCTCTGTTCTTTCAGTGAATAATTTTAAAGATCTACAAAGAATATATTTACAACATTTTTGTGGAGGTGTTCCACCGAAATGGGTTCCCTACCGACACTATTTTGCAGATGCATCGTCGGGGCGTGGTGCCGCCCAGGACGATTATGATTGGTTTAAGGAAATACAAACAGGACAGGGAGTTTTTTTCATTATCCAGGAGTGAAAGCACATTGAATCCAGACTTCCCCCCAGCAGCGCTGTGGAGATAAATCTGGCAACACTACGCTAGACTAGGTTACCTGAAAGTCAGCAACACAGTACAGTAGGTGTGTCTGTTGCAGCCTCACTTCTTCTTTCAATATCGTGAGATGCTGATAGATTTTTTACCCAGTTACTGGGAAACGCCCCAGCCGTTTGTTAAACAATAACAAATGTATCCTGATCCCTTTGAAACCTGCCAGAAGAGCCAAAAGTAATTAGCCTTGAACACAGCGGATCATTAGCACAGTCAGCGAGACTCCACTCATTATCCTCAGAGACACATCTCATATCATACACCATCGACCTCTAAGAGCCGCACAAACACAAAGCCCTGGTTGTGTTATTGTGTTTAAAGACATTCATGCCCATGGGTTCCCATGTGGGAATTAAATTAATCTACCAGCCAGTCAATGGAGTGTCCCCCATGGACCACACTGGTGGGGATATTTGGCTTCACACTCTCATCCTCACAACCATCTGTCTGAGCTGATGTCTGCCATGGGAATAGTGTTTTCTATTTCTTGGCAGCGCTGGTGGGTGGAATATTATGCCTAATTCCTATGTGCAGCCACCGTCTGCTCAAACAACTCGTTCGCTCTCAATCCTCCGCAGCGACTCTGGAAGTAGAGGTGCTGAGGGGGCTGCAGCACCTAAACAGTCTATAAAACATGGTTTATTAGCCACCTATGGATTCTCTAAACTATATACAATGTATTCTCATGTATGGGTTTGTATGATATCTTAGGAAATATACATTTTATTTAACGCAGTGACATGGTCCCATGATTGGTGTTTTGGTGTTTTTTGGTGTTTCCAAGTGGAACTACTTGGTGCAGTTAGGAAAAAATAACAAGAGACCGCTGTTTGTGTCGAGGTTCAAATCAAAAGTCAACATTGTTATTTTAACCAAAACCCTGTCATTTTTTTCCTAACTGTACCAAGTAATGTTGGTGCCTAAACTTAACCAAGTAGTCCGGTTTCAAAACGTTCAAAACAGCAACCGTGCGACCGTTTCACAACGTTAAATAGAACGGTCATATTTCCTAAGATATCATACAAACCCACTGATGAGAATGTTGACTGTAGTTGAATACACAACCTGATGTCACAGAAATGCATGAAATGACCACGACCTCTTAACACCGCATTACCTGGTGGTGTTACATATTGTGTTACAAAAGTGGTTAAAATGACGTGTTATCAACATAACAAAAAAACATCGACACTTCTGTGTGTTTCATTGAGGGCTAGAAAAAAACGTCATGGTTTGGTTAAAAACACGCTGGTACGTTGAGAAAAAAACACCCACTTCGTTTAGGTTTAGGTGCTGAAAAGAGTCGTTAAGGTTTGAAAAAAAACGTCATGGTTTGGATGTTAAAATGTGAACTCCATGTATCCATCACGGTAAAGCATCCTAATAGATTTTCCATTGACGTTGTTGTGGAAGGAACATGTAATTTGAATACAATATGTGACACCACCACGTAATTCGGTGTCAAGAGGTCGTAGTCATTTCATGGATTTATGGTGCTGTGCTGCTTTGACATACAGCATGTTGGTGTTCAGGTTTGCTGTCTGTTGTAAAACGTTCTAAAACTGGTGTAAAATGTTGTTGATCATTCAAATTGATTGATTCACATCATTTAATATAACGTTATTATAGAGACTTTTCTCTCAGCACCCCCAACTCTGACGGACTTCCAGCGTCCCTGATCCTCCGGGTCTCATACAGCATGAAGGTTAAAGGAATGACCTCCTGACCATAAGGCTGCTGGTTCGCATCTACAGACCTGATTGGAAAAAAGGAAACATTCATCTCTACCCCAGGCACTTAACAAAAGCATACTCAGCAAACACTCACAGGGGTAAATGGAGGTTAAACCAGATCTGTCACTCATCTGCCGGACCTTATACCGGACGTACTGCAATAAGAGCAAGAACAGATGAAGGGCTTCCATCAAGCACTGCATGCTTCTCATATTTCCAGTGACTGTCTACCAGCTGCTGCATTCTCATGTGGTCAGATGTGTATGTGCATCATGGCAGATATATAAAGAGGTCAGACTCAAAGTGTGCACTAGGGACGGCGTTAACTGACACCGGAGCTCAGGGATCAATACGCCTTCATTTACAGGAAGTAGTGTGTCTCTGTTTAGAAATACAAAGACTTCAGATCTTACAGTCACCAGAAGAAGAAGAAAGTGTCAGCTACTACTAGCTTGTCATTTGTATTGAGGTGGTGATAGAAATCTCACACACAGATATCTCAAACGATGGACACATGAAAGATAAACTGTCTGGATGTCTAGATCCCACTGGGGGTCTCCACAGCGCTGCTGGGGGGGAAATCTGGATTCAATGTGCAAAATAATAGTGAAAAAAACTCCCTGGGCTGTTTGTATTTGCTTAAACCAATCACAATCATCCTGAGCGACGCCACGTCCAGACGATGCCTCTGCAAAATAGTGTCAGGAGAGAACCCGTTTACATCACGAAAAGGTTGTAAACATATTCTTTGTAGATCTTTACAACCATTCACTGAAAGGGATCCACAATCCAAATTTTCAAAACATTTTCAGCATGTAGGTTGATAGCACGGAGGTTGTTTCTGTAGCGAAGGGACTTTGAAAATGCAAACACAGGCAGATTTCTCTGAGGCTGGTAAGTCAGACTATTAATTTGTTAGATGATTGTGTGCGAGGCGTGAACTCGCTGTACTTCTTCCGTTTGCACACTGCATTGTGGAAAAGCTTGGGTAAGGAATCCGCTGTAGAACCCGGGCACGACGGATTCGACTGAAAATAGGAAGGAGAGGAATGCCGGAAGAGGTGTTGTTCTGCTCCTGAAATTCGGCTCGGTAGCTTTAATTCTGGGGTAGCTGATGGTAAAACACTCTCATTCCCGTGTTGCTGCCTCACTTCACACTGAGCACTGAAACATCCAGTTAGTGTCATCACTAAAGCAATAACTAATGAATCCCACACATTTCGGCTGTTGACAGTTACAGTTAATTACAGCAGCATATGCTGGAAGATTCCAATCTCAAGATTGCCTTGAGTGAGTTGCAAAAACAGTGAGTCATAAATAACATGATTTAGTGAGATTGCTCGCCCCGGCTGTTTTAAAAAGCTCCCCAGAGTCCATCTAAAAAAAGGCTGTGCAAGGTGGATGGCACGGTGCCACGCTCACAAAAACAAACACACGGTCGCTGTTGCTGTCTCGCACGCAGACAGAAGTGAAGGCCAGGTCAGACAGGGTGGATGTTCATATCCTCCGATCAGAAAACTCCTAAACAGACCTCTTCTCTAAGTTGTTTTAAGTCTGCCCTTAGCTATCTGTTAAGGAATTGGCACATTCTACTCATGAGATGGAAAACTATCTACAGAGTTCGAGAACAGTAGGTCCTATTTTCCTTCTGTCCTCAGTTTGTTGTGCTCTGTCACCATATAGCGCGCTGAAGCAAAGCAGGACTCTTGAATTATTGCAGTGACGGTTCATGAACGCGATGCAGAAGTCATACGGCCCCTGCGGCTTTGGAAGCACATTTAAGGAAATCTTGAGCGCGCGTACAGAGAAGCAGAATGACTTTCTTCACAGTGCAGCCTGAGAAAAGTGTCAGGGGCCCAATTATCCTCTCATGGTTGATTCCTCTTTGTTAAGGCATCGTGAGAACAAGGAGCCGTGCTGCTCCGAGGGAAAGAGACGTTTACAACACACCAACACATCCTGGTTTAATTTGTCATATGAGCGCTTGGGGCGTGGCAGATGTTGTGTGGATGCTAGGAGGACAGGTAGAGCACAGGATCGCCACAGGCCTGGTGACAGCAGGAGTTTGGCTGGAAAATGAAGGCACAGTCTTGCTTTTAGCGCAGCCATACACAGATGTTTACAGTGGAGAGAAGAGAGAGAAAAGGAAAGGGAGAGAATTGTCATTGTATTGGATTGAGCATGACACTGATTGGGTCAGGACTGACTGATAATCAAACGCAGAGCCTCAGCAGCCAATACTGGTGCTCAGGAGATTTATCTACAGCTACACTGACACTGAGCTGCTGCTCTTCAGCACGATTTCCAACATTGCCAGACTGGATAATCAAACGTTGAAGCTGATGTTGCTCCAAGACCTTTTTTGTTTTTTTAACTAATATGATTGTTCATTGCTGGTGACTTTAGGCTTTACATGTAACACACATCGTCCTGGCTGGGCATGGTGTCACAATTATCCTGGCCAAAATCATTGCGATTCACAATAAATCCAGATAATCAATATGATTAAAATTCTTAAAATGGAACCAAAACACTTTACCTTACATTTTGCTTTGCTGGGATTTTTTCTCGAAACATTCCAACCTTTTTCTTGAAACATTGTGTCTTTTTTCTCATAACATTTCTACTTTTTCTCATAATATCAGGCTATGACCTTTTTCTTGAAGCATTACAACCTTTTTTTAAGAAACTAATATTTTTTATTGCATTACAGATAGGACATTGTAGTAAACTGCAGTCAATTTGTGAGGATATTCATGATATTCACAATTATCCAGATAATGGAAATTCGCCATGGTCAACTTATTGTGAGTTGTTTTGTTTTTTTATCGCGATCCACAATAAAATGGATTATTGTCCCATC
>JAOVVB010234041.1:0-10021 GCA_028570985.1 Heterobranchus longifilis | reverse complement strand
TTGTGTGACAAACATGCAAAAGAATAAGAAATCAGGAAGGGGGCAAATAGTTTTTCACACCACTGTATATATATATACTACCGTTCAAAAGTTTCAACTTTTTTTTTTAATTCAAAGTCAAACTTGTAATTGAATTCAAAGTCTTGAGCCCCCCCTTATTTCCTCATAATAAATGAAATTATATGATGTACATTAAATGTCTATTTTACTGCAACAAACTGATTCAGAGGTCACCGTGTGGTTTAACAAACAAAAAACTTTCCTCTGAAGCTGCTCAGGTACAGGGACTGGAGCGTTCAGGAACCCGTGAGAACTATAAAATACAAGAAAGTCTGTCTCTTTGCAAGCAAAATATGACTTGCAGGACTTTTGCGCAGTACTGTATGCGTATATACTGTAAGCCATCAGTTTATTGAATGTCTTAATTGAGCTGTGTTCAGAAAATAAACTGCGACGAATCGTGATATTCTTCAGATATTCTCAACTAACTTAACTATATACTATTATTCAGATATTCTTAACTATTCCATTTTGTAAGATAATAAACCAGTTTATCTTGGAAATTACTCAACAGCCTGATGGTGTAACCAAGCAGAGTTACCACTACAGGTATTATCACCAGGATGTGGTTTATTAACCCAAATTGACAACAATTGCCAAATTTAAATGTATTAAGAAACAACTTTTTATGCTGTTTAAACATTTAAAGAGATATTTAATACTGTGAAAGGCTAATTACTCTCAAAAACAGCTTTCCTGCTCTCCAAGTTTTTTAAAAGACAAAAATAGTTTTTGTTTGCAAACTGCTCGATCCTGAAGACGTTACCGTCCCAGAAAACCTTCCAGAGACAAATAAATAAATAGCCGGTAAAATGCATGATGGTGTAAATCATGGTCAGATTGATAACCATTGGTAGTGATGCATGGGAGAGAGTGTGAAGGAGAGAGAGAGAGAGAGAGAGAGAGAGAAGGTGAAAAATCAGGTGAAAACCTGGTCACATGACCCCATTAAGGGAACGACTGACAAGCTTTAACGGTGCTAAGCGGCTAACTCGAGCTGCCATGGACGACTAATGAGGACCACGCTTTAAAGACCTTTGCCCTCTGAGACACGGTGCTTCAGCTTACAAATAAACCCACGCACACACATATACACACACATACACACACACACACACACACACACATACAAACATAGAAGTGTATCACTATGGAAACACACAGTTCACACTGTGCTGTTTACTCGCACTCGGTTGTTTTCGGCTCCAAACTCAGTGGCACCTCTTTGCCATGGTTCAGCATCACAGTGCTGACACACACACACACACACACACACACACACACACAAAGAAACAGATATACACACACACACACACACACACACACAAACTAAAACAAACAATTTACTAATTACAAGCAGCTGTGGAACAGTTAAAGCTTAAAGCAGAAGGAAAACAGCAGCACGTGAGGATCGATTAATTTTTTAACGACATACCGACCATGAAACACCCAGTGTCATGTGGTTATAGGAAAATAATCAATGAACAACATGGTGCGTCCACGTGGAGTCACTGCTCCCAACCAGAATTGATTATTTTCCAGAAAACATCAAGTGTTGGAGTGTTCTGTATTCCTGGCTTCTTACAGCAGTAAACTGCTAATTCATTAAAGAATAATTAATACATTTATTAGGGCCCAAGTACTATGACATCACCCCTATGATGTTAAAGCTATAATCTGAAGTGCCGTCTTGTTTCTTATAAGGATAATTTTTTTTTTTAGCATCCAGGTCTTAACATGCTCAAAAAGTCATAAAAATTAGCACAGGTTCGGATCTTCTGCCATTAGGACGCCTGAGTAGCTGGGCCCTAGGTGTGGCATGAGGCCCTCACACAAGATTTTCCTGCATAGCTCATATACACTTTCACACATACATGTAAAACCTGGTACATTTAGATATTTTTGAGCTAAACAACTTTCACTATGACTATGTGAAATCTATACTCAACTATAACTCAACATGAAATCAGTTATTGTGGATTGTTGGCGAAATGCACCCAATGGAATTCGATGTACTCCTCCTAGGGGAATTATATGATCAACACCAAACCAGGCCAATGTGATCTCAAGACATCGAGGAAGCAAAATTGCGAAGGGATTTTTGATATCTCAATGTTTCATATAAAAACTAGTGAGGACGTTGCCTATTGTAACAGTCAGTGAGGAGCACCACGTGTTCGTCTCTCTGGTGTGTTAAACATGATCTTTTCAGGTAGTTCCTGTTCTTGCTTATGTTCCAAGAGCTACAAGTCAGAGTTAGCACCTAAATGTACTTTAGACCTGTGATTTGCAGCTGCACAATAACTGTCAGAACTGCTGTTATGGATAATTAATCAACCCCTTCTAACCAATCAGAATCCAGAACTCAACAGCACAGCGGTAGAACATCATTTCCACGGCAGAGCGATGTGATTAAATGGGCAGTAAGCGTAGCACTAAAAGGTCACTGCCACCCCTGTGTGTGTGTGTGTGTGTGTGTGAAACCCACTGACACTCTCAGGACTGATATTCAGGGCCTGCCTAAAGAAGCAAAAATTAAATCCTGTGAAAACAAAAGAAAGAAACAAAGCCGGGGTAGGATTTGAAAGCGTCGAGGCATTATTTCAGTAATCCAAACGGAGTCATTAGACCCGAGTCTGCAGGGAAGGTCACTCGCAATGACTGAACTCGCCAAACATTTAGCATTTAGCAGCTCATACAGCAAACGCTAAATCTGCCAGACATTTTGCTATGGGAAAAAATAAAAATGTAATGCTAATTTATAAGGATCTTATAAATTATACATTCAAAATGAGCTGAGGCTAATCGTACTGATCTCTTTGTGTAGGGTGTGAGGTTAATGTAGAGTAAAAATGTATTAGAATCCACCAATAAAGCCTCAGCCTAAGGGAAGGGCAAACGTTAATTTGGAAAATACACAAGTTAGCAGGTCACACACCTCTGAATAAAAAAAAGTGTTATATTTATTATTTATAAGTTTTATGTTTTATCTCTGATTTGTTTAATTTTCTCCCAAATTTAGTCGTAGATAATTCCTACTCCATCTCAGGGCTCTCTCAGATTAAACGAACAATACCAAATGACAAGAACATAGCCCATCATGTGCTTCCAAACGCACGTGATTTGCTAGCATTGTTCGTTGTGGTTAGTTGTGGTAAGCATGTGAGGCTATCTCAGATCGCCGTTAAGAGCACAGACAGTTGCAACAGTCATGTACACATGAATGTACATTAAATCTTGCTGTACATTTTTATGTTTAGGTAATTTTTCAAGCAGCTAGTTTTACAGTAGGTCAAGAGTTTCAATTAAGCAAATATGAAAAGTTGATGGTCAACATGTAAGACTCAATGAATCACTCACTCACTCATCTTCTATACCACTTTATCCTGTATTCAGGGTCACAGGGGCCTAGAGCCTATTCCAGGAGACTTAGGGCACGAGGCAGGGTACACCCTGGACAGGGTGCCAATCCATCACAGGGCACACACACTACTGGCAATTTGGGAACGCTAATTAGCCTAACCTGCATATATTTGGACTATGGGAGGAAACCAGATTACCCGGAGGAAACATGCAAAATCCATGCACACAGAGACAGGAATCGAACCCGGACCCTGGAGGTGCAAGGAGACAGTGAGAACCACTACACCACTCTGCCACCCCTTAATGAAGCAATACATTTATAAACAAAAGAACACCAGAATGATGCATTGGTTAGCATTATTGTCATGCACCTCCAGGGTTGAGGGTTCAATTCCCACATCAGGTGTGTATGTGTGTGGTTTGCTTTATTTTATTAGTTATATTTCCTTTTTTTGTATAAATATTTAATCCTAAATGTTATATGGTAATTTTGAAAACTTAATTACAAAATTAAATTCAATTACAAAGCAAACTTGTTTCTTTATGAACTTACAAACTTTTAAATTCCAAACTTGGAATTAAATAATTTTTAAACCAACTCTCGTGGCCCACCTGCAGTACCATTATGGAACACTAGGGGGAAGCAGGTTCGCCTTATTGACGAGTGACGTCAGAGGAGCCTGGAGCTAACTCAGATAAGCACTCTTTACAACCGTGCTGAGCAAAAAAGCAGAACACACAACGCATCAAACAGACGATCTATAACATCACAAGATCACCTTGGGTTCTGCTGCAAACTCATAGAGAACAAACTTTATAACAACTAGTTGCAGAAATTCAGAAAAAGTCTGCTGAGCTATCAGAGATTCGGTCTCCTCGGAGATCAAACTCTGTGCGTCCGCCAGTAAACGAGGGAAACAAATAATTTCAGGATTTTTTTCCTTCCCTGCTTTTTTTTTTTCAACTCTTTGATTATTGCCACGAGAAAACTGCTGGCGAACACAAACACTGCTTCATTACGCAGCCGAGGCAGGCTGCTCTGGCGGTTCCCACACCTACTTCTTAAAGCTTTCAGAGTTCGACGGCTTGTTTAATTTAAATTTCGCACAAACAAGCTTGCATCAAAAGCTGTGCAGTGGTAAGGTTTGTGGGTTTTAAAGAAAAAGGAGATGTACACAAATTGGATCGATCAGTGGTGAGGTCAGGTCTGTTTGTCGAGTCGGAATCAGAGAGAAAGTGACAATGTTTGCTCGTTTGCTGCTTGGCTGGTTTTATACTGAGAATAATTACACAAACCAAAAAAGCAACAAAAAAAAAAAAGTTGCCTGAGGGGCCATGTGGGGATGAAGGTCTTTTGGTAAAGTCTTTTCATTGGTCAGACATAAAGCAAGGATAGAAAAACAAACAACTTTTCCTTTTTAAACCACCTTACTGACATTGTGTAGCTCCCCACCGTGCCACCACAACAGACCTGACCTATCAAGGCCTGGACTCCACAAGGGTTCTAAGGTGTGAACCATCAGCAGCAGATCCTTTCAGTCTTCTTCTTTAGGTTGTGAGGTGTGAGGAGTCTCCATGGATCGTGCCTGTTTTTCCAGCACGTGCTATGGACACTGATTGAGATCTGGGGAATTCGAAGGCCGTGTCAACACCTTAAAAACTTTCTCATGTTCCTCAAACCGTTCCTGAACAGTATGTGCAGTGTGTCAGGGCACGTTATCCTGCTGAAGGAGGCCACTGTTATCAGGGAATACTTTTGTCATTAAGAAGTGTAATTGCAGCAATGTTTAGGTAGGTGGGATGAATCCTTTTCCAAAGTACGTAACATCCAGATGAAGGGCTGGACTTCTTCCCATAGTGCATCCTGGTGCCAGGATAAACGTGATTTATCAGACCAGGCCACCTCCTTCCACTGCTCTGTGTTCCAGTTCTGATGACAATTGTAGGTGTTTTCAGTGGACACGGCTCAGCATGGGCACTCTGACCAGTCTGCACTTACGCAGCTCCATACACGACAAACTGTGACGCGCTTTGTATCAAAACAAATGTCAACTTTTTCAGCAGTTTGCGTTACAGAAACTCTTTTGTGGGATCAGACCAGACGTGCTAGCCTTCGCTCTCAGTGAGTCCTGACCGGCCATGAATTTCTTGTCAGGTCACCAATTGTCCGTCCTCGAGTCACTTTTTTGTTAGTACCAACAAAGTCACTTCATACCGGGAACACCTTCTGCTTTGGACACGCTCTGACCCAGACGTCTAGCCGCCACAAACAACTCTGTATGTGTGACAAACAGTCTTAGCTTTATTCAAAACTAGAGAGATGTCCGAGATGTGTTTCGCGTCAGACACATTCCACCTCATTAAACATGTTTTTTTTTTAAATCAAATAATTCAGCTCGGATTTCCTACTAATGAAGTAAGAGAAGAAGCGGAGCCTCTCCTCACCCCTGACCTTAAACCTTGCAACTCGTCATACAAATGAAATCGAGCGAATAGTTCTGAATTTGCTAGCAGACTATCCGGCATGCACGCGCACGGATGCTCACGCGCACACACGCTCTGTCTCATGAAAAATGTGTAATTTGTTCAAATAATTCAGAACGGTGTAGACAGATCTGGTTGGATTTCTTACTAATGAAGTAACAGACAGAGCGAATCCTCACCTCAACTCTGACCTTCAACTTTGTAACTCTTCATGCAAATTGATTCGGACGAATAGTTCAGAATTTGCAAGTGGACCGTAGCTGCGAGCATGCACGCACACACACACACACGCACACAGGATGGCTCGTCTCTGAACAAACTGTTCTCTCTTTCTTGCTATTAAACTGGAAAATTTTGATTGTTCTGTCTTTCCTTAAACTCCATTTCATCGGATCGGATCAGCTTGAGAAAGCAAAGAGAGAGAGAGAGAGAGAGAGAGTGAGAGAGAGAGGGGAAAAAGGACACCAGATTCTAACTACCATCATCAATCCATTTCAGACACAGACAGAAACTCTATCATCAGCCGTCCTCGTCGTTCTGTTCTACGAATGAAGTCTTCATGCCTGTCGAAGAGCAGTGTTTGTGCTCTTACTCTCTCTCTCTCTCTCAAGCAGCTCTGATTTTTAAAACAGATTCTTCACTGAATCCCCTGATGGAAGGACAACATGCTTCATGACAACAGATAGGTGGAAAGAGTGCGACAAAGTGAGAGAGAGAGAGAGAGAAAACGTGGTAGACGTATTTTTATCAGTGCCCCAGGTGAGGAACAGTACTACGATTAAAAACTAGACTGTTCCTGAATTGGACAGTAGATTGTGCTAGTCTATTTGCACATTCTGTGTTACTAAACCAAGTGATTTATTTTACCGCAGTGTGTAATTATGCCATTAACACCCTTTAATTGTAGCTCCAGAGCGAAACTAAAAAAGAAAACCTCAGGCCTCAAGACCTTTGTTGCCAGATCCTGATCCTAATCCTGATCCTAATCCTGATCTTGAGCTTGAGCTCGATCTTAATCGATGCCTCCACCACTGGCTTTAGTGCTGCGTTTGTGTTCCGAAGCCATAAAGATTTTTTTTTTTTTAAATAAGGTTCGATTGAAGCCGATATCTACACAGGAGTGCGGCGTAGCGGAGAGCGACGGTGAAACGATGATGAAAAGAACAAGCCAGTAGAGCGAAACCAGGCATGTCGCTTCCTTTCAGCCGAGGAAAAAGTCAGCGTGTGAAATTCAAATCAGTTCTGGGAACCGTGCGAGGGAAGGAAGAGAAAAAAATAAAAAAAACAAGAGGCCAAAGTGTATAATGATCTCACCCACGTTTTTACTTTCTCCATTCATACATTCTTTTACACATCAATCCATCTCCCCATCACTCTCTCGACCGCTCCGTTCCGTCTCTCTCTCTCTCTCTCTGGCGTTTTCTGAACGATGTCGAATGGTGTCATCTCGTTCCTTTCAAAATTGGAAAATTGAATTTCCATTCGGAGGCCCTCGGCACGGATCGGGGCTAATGACACGGGCACAATGTGGCGCTCGTCTCCGCTACGTGTGAGCTGCCCTTTGTACGGGAGTGTTTTTACACTGACTTGTGATTCCAGGCTGTGGTAACACATCCAGAGAAACAGTATATGTTCTATTTTTTACCAGACACACTATCTTACCTTCTCTGTCTCTTGCTCTCGCTCTCTTTCTCTCTCTTTTTCAAACACACATGCTTTCATTAATTCCTCCAGAACAGCCTGCTTTGACATTATCACTACACAGCGCTCTATACGAGAAGTGTAACCAAGAACACACACACACACACACACACACTCACACACACAGACCTCATATACGTCACTGCAAAACAGTGTTCAAACAGTATTCCATAGAAAATATTAAACACCCATAATGCATTGTGCGTATTAAAAGATTTATGGCTAATGTAGTGAAAATGATGTACGTGATGTGATGCTAGCAAGTCAAATAAAACTGGAAATGTGCATAATACAAGTATGTTGTACCACCGAGTGTCACTAGGGGGCTTCTTTCGTATGTAGCTTTCAGCTGTGGATAGAAAATATAGCGCACCTTTAAAGACAAAAAAACATTAACAATACAAAATTAATCATTACAGACTATATATATATGTTAACTATTTTTAATGTTGATGTATTATGCAAAATTTACTTTTTATTCAATATTCAGTCCATGAGACCATGATAAAAAATTACCATTCCTTATTTTTTGCATTTGTGATATGGGGCGGGGCTTAAACAAGCCAATCAGGATTTACCCTCTAACGTGAGTATTTCAGCTAAGGCATTAACAGATGCTCTTGGGAGGAACTCTGAGACCTGTGTTAACTTGTTATAGAAATAGTCAAATACAGAACAGTATTACATTAAAGCAGGGGTCTGTTTTCTACACATAGGAGTCAATGAGTGTTCACATGGGCTTTGGTAACGTGTGTTTGTCCGGCTGCGCGTTTATACGGCATCAAAAAAGCGTTGCATGCAGCTTTTTCTGAGTGTTCAAATCCCAATGAACGCAAGGAAACCGCATCTAGTGCGTTTTCTTCACGTTCATTTTACGCTGCGGAGGACCGGATATATCCCATGATCCTACATGCTATATATAGGGAAATGCGGAAAAAGGCAAAATAAAATAAATTGTTGAAAAACATACGCGGAAATTTTCGCATTTCTTCATAAACCACAAAAAAAAACTTCCTTTAATCCGACGTTGTGCAGTCAGAGGGTGAACCCAGTAGCGGCGGGCTTTCATATCCAGTTCCCGACACTGCCTCCACAGGTTAACACACAAACTACAATTTGGGCTGCAGGCTGACGTTAGACAGAGACAAACGAACGTCAGTGTAGAAGTCAATCGAGCGCCACTACAAAAAAACGCAACATAAACGTCTTGGACGTTCAGAGCACGTTCGTTTATCCAAAAATTAAACGCCCGTGTGAACAAGGCCTTAACAACCCAAATAAGCTCAAATAAGCTCTAAATGAAGGCAATTTTTATTCTATCTACATCTGAAACTCTTTTGAAAACAGCAGATTGGATATCTTTTCCAGAATCTGTTGATTTCCTCCTGGAGATCTTCATTTCTAATTTACATTTACATCTAATTTACAAGACTCCATCTTGATTATAGACCTTATTTAATCAGAAACCTGAATACAGTGTTCAATAGTTTTTTTTAATAGTGGCACTTACATTATACAGAGCTGTTGGATTTTTTATTTGGAAAAGACAAGGTGAGACAAAAGAGGCAGACTTTTGAGCCTGTGATGGCAGGTTTGTGTGTGTGTGTGTGTGTGTGTGTGTGTGTGTGTGGTGGGGTTGATTTTCCATAGTGAACATTATTAGCTTGTAAACACTAGTGTGTCTAGGCTCAGTGCAGTTATGAGAACAATCTAAACAGTCTAGGTGGAAGGAGGAATGTGACCGAGATGCAATCACATAAGGTGTTAAGGTGAGTCTAATAAGCTGACTAATAAAGTACTTCGCAAAAGACTTGAGCCTCATTTCTTTACACTTTGCTTCCAAAAAGCCAGACATTCTTGTATTTTTAATGTAGTCTTGAGGAATAGTTCTCCAGGCTTTCTGAAGGACTTTTGTCTCTCATTTTCAGTCCAGTCCCTACACCTGAGCAGTTTCAGAGTAATGTTTATTGTTTGTTAACCACACAGTAACCTACGAATCATCCAAGCATAATTATATATTTTTTTTTTGTAAAGCATGTAGCCTGAACCAGCGAGAAACAGATGCAGATGATGAGAGATGATCAGGCCGGTTGTTAGTATACTGCTAATGCTAAATACTAAATGGTTAAAACAGACAAGAGGGGAAATGAGGTTGCTGCTGAGGTTGTTATGTAATTTACCCATTTTTCTTTTAACTTCAAGCACTTTGTAGCCTGTTGCAGTAAAATATTTGTTTCAATTCTTTCAGTTCAATTAAATTTATATGAGGAAACGAGACTTTTGCACAGCAAGTTTACGTTAAGCCTTTATTTGTCAAATATATTGTAGCGTTTTTATCGCCGGAAAGGATGGTGGAGAGACGAGCGAGCTTCCTGGCTGCCCAATGCAAATGGCTGGGAGTACTTTATTAATG
>JAOVVB010234040.1:0-10022 GCA_028570985.1 Heterobranchus longifilis | reverse complement strand
GTTGATGCCGACTAGCTATGTGTTTAGTGGAGCACCCAGCATGGGACTGAGCAGATATCTAATATAACTGTTCAAACAAAGCCTGATACCCTTGTAGTGTAGATAAAACCAGATGCGCCATTATTATAGGACTTCCGGTAATAAGCTTCCCTGTGCAGGAGACTCGTGAGAACAAAAATCAGCCGGTTTTGGTCAGCGTCTGAACTACAGACCCAAAATCCCTGACAACAGTGGATTATAAACACAGAAACAATGAAAGGAAGGTCGAAATTGACACTTAACTTTATGGCTGTGGATGGAGAGACCCGGATGTGGATGGACACGCGCCAAACGTGCTCAAGTTTAGATCTGCTGCAACCTTTATTATACATCCATGGCTGCAACACGATGCATGTCCGTTAAAGGTTGATTGAAAGCGGAACACAGACGGTGATGCTGAGGCCTGCAGCGCCGTGTGCATGGATATCTTGGCTGGAGCCCGCGTGATGATGGTCAGGTGTGTTACCTGCACGGGGAGTGACCTGGAGAGGAGCCGCTGCAGCTGGTTGGATGTAAGCGCTGATTGAAAGCAGACACAGGTGATGGGCAGCACGTGGCGGCGTTGTGCGACGCGTGCACGGGATAGCTTGCTGGATTTAGCTGGAGCCTGCATGATGCAATTAGATGAGTTACCATGCATTTAGCAGAGGCATGGCGAGCATGAGACTGGCAGAGCTGAGGAATCGGACAACTTGCTACTACCGACAAGAGACAGTAAAAAAGACAGCTGACAGACAACAGAGGAGAACAGAATTAAAATGCGAAAAGGCCGTGAACGACCCGCATGTATAACAGCTGCATGGAAGAAGCGTAAAACTTCATAGAAGCAGAGCAAGACACGGAGCAGCGGTGATAACATGCAGGGCAGCAGACACAAGCAAGCAGAAGGAGCAGGTAAGCAATGGGGTTTAAATTGCCCGCCCCAATTGGGCATAGCATACATGTGACATACATGTGACAGATCATGTGATGGTGAGAATGGCCTAGCTCTGCAGGCTTAGCATCATTTATCGAAATATAAAATGATCCATAGGTGTCATTGACGCAGGGGACGCAGGGGACATGTCCCCAATCACTTTTTGAAATGGCCTTTTTTTGCGACTGGCTGCTGAAAGTAATCTTGAGGTTTATATGCATACATTGTTACCTCTTATGGGTGATTAATATGAATGAGAAGCACATGATGGCATTTCATTATTGCTATTTTTTTTACTGAGGTTGTGTCACTATCTGCCACTTCTTTCTCTCCACTTCCCTTTTTGCCTATTTGTAGCCTACAGTGCTAGTTTCTCTCTCTCTAAAAAAAACTAAAGCATAATTTTCCAGTTAATCATGTTCCTAAAGCTGCAGTCAGACTGCAGAACAGTCATGGCTGAGTGATGTTAGAGCAGATTCTGCTGATGTCAGCTCTGTAGTTACTGCAGGGGGAAAGAAACACTTTTACTTTACAACAGGGAAGAAAAATGCCTTTTACCTCATCATGTTAGTTGTGTTCAATCAGCTGTTTCTCTCAGGACAATGAAATGAACAGTAAAATAGTAAAGCTCATTATAAAAGCAACTGCTGCTACCAAGATCAACATTTTGCAGCCTCTATTTTAAATTTCTCTCCCTCTTTTGGACAAATTAATCAAACTGATGTTGGATGTTTCTCTTTTTTTGTTTTCATTGTTCAGTGCAATGTGTGCATGTTATTGACCTGCAAATCATCTTTGATGCCCTAAGAAATTAATAGACATTTGGGCTAATTTTGAAACAATCAGGTGACATAGAGCAGAGAAAAGACTTTATGACATGCTTTTTACATTATGCGTCTGTTTGTAGGCTACTGTTTTGGTTTTAATGCTGCATTGCCAGTGTTATGAAGGTTATACTTTTGAAAGGTAAGCTTACAGTTAGTTACCTTGTTAAAATGTAATAGCTCAATGTAACTAGTATTTTAATTACTTCATCAAAGCAATGCATCCTGATTACTTTGATTGCACGTTTTAAACTGGGCAACAAAGTGCAAAAGTCCTAAAAACATACATTTCAACCATCAGAGAAAAGATGCAAAGCAACAGAATCAATGTTATATTCAACACATATCTTTTTACTAGCTAAGAGGATTTCCACTGAATCATACAATAAATAATTGTGCAGCCATTTATTCAGATGTTGTGTTCAGACCAGACGCAAATAAAATAATCTACTCGCTTAATTTGCGCAAGTTTAGATGCTGGAATCTTCTGTTGTATTGATTACTTGCGTCGCTCGCTGCGGAAGTTCAGATTTTTCAACTCACGCGACTGAGTGAATTTGCATAATTCATCTTTGAATTGACTTTATATGTAATTCATTTGTGCAATTAATTAATTCCCCTCTGCTTTGTACACAACATAAAACCATTAGTTTCAAAAAGCAAATAAAAAGCTCCATAGTGCTGCAGAGATGGTGATAATGCTGCTGCTTCTTATGAATGGCTACTTTCCATTACATGCAGTCATTTGATTTGATGTTACTACAAACATGTTGATTGCTGCAGGTTTGTGTTAATCACATAATTAGTTGCTTCAAGGTTGAATGTAAAACCAGTTTGATGAGTGCACAAAGTCATGGCCGCTGCTCAGGTTTGATATTGATTGGATCTTTGATTCATTGTGTCCAGCTCTGAAAGTTGTCCATGATCACAGTATTGATCAGCCTGTCTAAGATCAGAGGGGGTTTCATCAAGAAATTCTGCTTTCAGCTGGATTTGGTTGTTAACCTTGGTCATGAGATGTTTTGATTTACTAAGTTGCTCAGAATTTTACATTTTCCAGAGTGAGAGGAAAATAAAACGAGGGGAAAAAAGAGAGGAAGTGCAAAAGAGAAATGGTTCTTCTCACCTCTCACCACATGCATAAATGTATAAGGGTGTGTGTGTGTGTGTGTTTGAGAGAGTGTGTGGGCGTGTGTGTGAGACCATAGCATACCATTAAATCTTCTGAGCTGTTTACACTGCAGCCTGTTTAAGGACTATTGATGAGCTGCAGAGGTGAAGGCGCCTCAATTCTAATTGACTTCACCAGAGTATCTGCTCGCTCAGCTGTGGTCATTTGTATGTGTGTGTGTGTGTGTGTGCGTGTGGCCAGGGGAAAGTCTCAGGTGTGAATATGTGAAGTGTTTGCAGTGTGTGTGTCCTCCCTGCATGCTAATGTCTGCGGCAGGCTCTCAGTGGAGTGTGACAGCGCTCCTTGTGCATCTAATGGGCGAGCGGCTGTGAACCAGGTTATCAACGCAATCTCACGTGTTTTCCACTCCGTGTTCCGTTTTAAATGGACTACATGTGCTGGTCATTAACGTCGTGATTAACGTTGTGAAACGGGACTACTTTGGTATGTTTAGGCAACAAAACAAATAGGTGTGGTTAGTAAAAAAAACCACTGGGATTGCATTAAACTCTGTACTTCTGGGCTACAGCTGTCACACACAAAAACACAACATCAAATGCCGGATGCATTTACGTCGGGACGTAGGACGTGACGTTGGACATCACATGACTAAAAGAACAGAGTTTAAAAATAACAACTTTGAGACGGGACGCAAACTCAGGCCTCCTGTGTGAAAGTCCTGTATCTGATTAATCCGTCTTTGTGTCTTTTAAACTACGGCGCCTGACTTCCGTGTTTTAACAGCACTGGCTGCACACTGGTTTGATGAGGCTATACTGACTGCGGCCACTGGAGGGCGCTGTCTACAAATAAAACGTCATTTTGGGACGTTACAACCTGGGCCTCATGTCTTACAATTACGTGGCTTTATGTATGAATTACAGTGCATTGCTTTTTGTAGTAATTGCTACAAACAGGGAATGAGTTTATCTTGTAGGTGATGTGAGGAAAGGGTTAATGAAACCGCCACTAACGAGCAGGAGGTGCAGCCTGTGGGTCCTGGCAGATGCAAATCAAAGCCTGCCAGTGATTCCCTGTGCTCTGTGTCTCTGCCTTCATCCTGATGTTTATTCGGGCTCTCCGTCTCTCCTCTGGATACCTCTGCAGGTGCATTGACTTTATAGCTGAAATTGCTCAGACGAAACAAGGCTCGCTATAATTATGCGATTCTTGGGTCGATGCAATATATGTTTGTGCATATAACCCGGGCTGTGTATTTGCAGTCGCTGTAAGATGCCGGCCATTTCATTGATTGAATAGCAGCAGGAGAAAAGAGCCGCATCTTTCTTTGCTTCTCGCCCACACACACTCCTACATTTACACACACTTCCCCCGTATACTCACACATGACCTACTATATGGTGCAGCCAATCAATGATTCCAGAACAACTGTTTCGATGAGATTCCTGCATCGGCTTTAGGAGATTCCCATCTTATTTCAGCTGGCTTGCAGGATATTGCCCACAGACGGCACATATGACATTTATCTGACGGCCGTCCCCTTTAGAAGGTCAAGCTGCCGTGGAAATAAACCTTTCAGGGTAAATAAATGAGTCTTTTCTGCTCGGCGTTGCAGCGTCAAAGCTCCCTGTATTCCAGTTTAATCAATCATGGACGAATCTGAGGCGAGCCTCTGGGTAGGTGCGCCGCATTTACCAGCAGAGAAGGAGGTCAGATAGTGTTCTCTGTTTATTAAGGTTGTCACGATTAGGGCTGCGTGATACGGCCAGCATCTTCTGTCCTGATACAGGTCATTTCATATCTCGGTGAGGATATATATCAGCAGTTTTCTGGTAATTTAATACATTCTATATATGAAATAACCACATGGTAAATCCTATTTGTGTATACTCCTCCTGTGTGAATTAAATACTTGACAAATGAAAAGTATTGCAAAATTAACATTAACAATTATATGCATGCACACAAATACAGAGTGATCAGATGAATTCCATTGAAAGATGATAAATGATCAAATTAATTATCGCACAGTCCTCGTCACGATACCAGAATTTTAAACTTTGATACAATACTAGTATTAAAAACAATACTTGATACCTCTTTCGAGAAAGAAAGAAAAAAAGTCCTTGACAGGATCATTAAAAAAAAAAAAAAAAAAACATTTTATTTAATCAACCACCTGCACACAGTGCTGGTACAGAAGAAGTCACTGAACACATGACACACATTTGATTTCCTCCGTGCTGTTTCATCTCTGCAGATGTAGATCTGCTTCTTTTATATCTTCAGTAGTTTCTAATCAAATGTGGATATCGTATCGTTTTAAACATGTGGTATTGAAAAATTATCAATGTATCGATACTTTTGACAACCTTACTGTCTCCTGCTTTTTGTGTCTCGTTGTTGATCTCTTGCTTTTGATCTGCTGCCTGTGAACACATTTGTGGTGAATTTAGGAAGTGAAAAATAACATGAAGTGGATTAGGTTGGATTCACATTATTGATTTTCTGCTTCATGCCAGTTTTAATGTAATGAATACATAAATTATTTTCCGGGGCGATGGCGGTGTCACATTTGCAAGGTGCCACCTGTCATGGGTGCCAGGATGCAGGTTTCGGGGAGGGGCGGCAGGGTGGCACGGGAGGCGGAGAGTAGCAGAGGCACCAGGCGGTCTGATTGGCTCGCCATCTGTCTCTGGGACCGAGCAGATGTCTGAGTAGAAAGACCAATCTCTATTTGCTTCCAAGTTCACTTTCTCTCCCTTTGTGTGCATTTCTTTTGCTGTGAATGTAACGCATGTGTATATGGGTGTGTATAATTGTGTGTGTGTGTGCAGGCTTGTGATGTTTCACACTCTGGTTGACACAGGTCCCAGTGGGGCTGATCCATATGGAGTGAGTTAACAGAAAAGCTCATCATAATGAAGAGCCGTCTTGTTAGCAGCACTGTCAGGATAGACAGCAGATATGACCTGTGTATCACTTTACACTTCTGCAATATTCAAGCTTCATTAAAGGATTATGCTTTTCCTTATTTCCATATTGTGTTAAAATGTCGGATGTTCATTTTAAACATGGTCAAAGTTTCAAATAATGCGGTAAACGTATGTACAGATGAGACAATAATCATCTGATCTGATCACAATAAACACAATAAGTTGATCGTGGTGAATTAACGTTATCGGGATATTCGTGAATATATTGAATATTCATGAATTGACAGCAGTTTACTACAGTGCTGTTACAGTGCATTAAAACGATTTGTTTCTTTAAAAAAAGGCGTAATGTTTAGAGAAAAAAAAATCATAATGTTTCAAGAAAATAGCTGGAATATTTCAAGTAAAAAAAAGTAAAATTTTATGAGAAAAAAATTAGCAATGTTTCCAGAAAAAAGTCAGAATGTTTTCAGAAAAAAGTCTGTTGAGGAAAAAAAGTCACAACAAAGCAAAATGTAAGGTAAAGTGATTCCAGTGTGTTTTAAGAGTTTTAAGCATATTTTGTTGATTATTGGGATAATATCGTGACATTTTCATATCGTCCCATGCCTAAACTTATGTAAAAGTAATCCCTGTGAGTAAAAACCTCACATTTCAGACACAAACACTGACCAATCAGAGCAGACTGGGCTTTTTCAGGAGGAGATCTTAAACAGACAGGCACTGAAACACAGCGTTTACAGCCGTGGGCAGTAAAAAATAAAGTGTGTTTTGAACATTGATGTTCATGTAGAAACCCAAAGTGCAAGTATGATCCGTAAAATGAGCATAATATGTCCCCTTTAAACAAACAAAACTGATCCAAATGAGAAGTAGAGAGAAGGGTTTTGTTTTAATCCCCAACCCACCTGAAACAGGTTTCCAGTGTCCATCAGGATTAGCTGAGAGTGCATGTTCAAATGTGAATTGGCAAAGGCACACACAAGCTAAAATTCCCCAAAATACAACACACACTTCACTCAAGCCTGTGAGGTGAACATGTGCATATTTATGAAACTGAAAGAATATTTTGCAAATTCCTCTTTTTTTGTTTCCAGTGAGCCACCGTGCCAGACGTGAAAATAAAACTTTCAGATGAGAAAAGAAGGAAGGAGCATTTACTGTGCAAAAATAATAGTTTGATAGAATTTGTGTTTTCTGCAGTTTCTGCACCTCTTTGCAATTGAAGGTGAGGTAAAATAGCTGCATTAGTACTTCTTTGTCCTGTATTGTATTTAAAAAAAAAGTAGTGTCTTTCCTCTGTAATGTGTTTGGACAGTCGCTTAAATATTTTCACCACTGAAACAATCACACACCTGTTGACTCATATATTCAGTGAAAATTAAGAAAATATTCAGAAATGACTGTATATAAATGATGTATATACAGCCTGTATTATATTTGTATTTAGTGAAGACACAGTATGGGGAGGTGCTGGTCTGTTTGTGCAGTAAAGACTTGGCTCATAGTAAATTCTAGAAGGGCGGAATGACCGACAGTTTCCATTTTTCTTTACTGAATTAAATGTGCATAAACAGTGAAACCAGAGGAGGGGGGGGGGGATGTACCAACATCCTGCTGCAACAGGAAGCAACATGGTTTCTGAGAAATGTGACTTAATGTGGTTTTGACGTAGTTTTTTTGATAGTAAAGATCATATTAGCACAGGGACACGCCTGAATCAACAGACTGACTTTGCAGCATCTCTTTTCTCATGCAGAGACAAAAGTGTGACCTTGGTTGTCCTAGCAACAGCTGTCTCACTGCAAAGCATTTTGAAAAGATCTTTAATTCTCCCTTTATTGCTCAGTACAAAGGTGAATCAGTTAAATAATATAGGCTATGTTTATGCCCAAGGTACTTAAAATATACTAGTTTAAAGGAAGACATGATCTGCTTCATGACACAAAGTGAAAACTTTTAAGTTCAAGTTTATTAATTAAACAAATAGTGGAAATATTTCTTCAGTATGAGGGTGTAAAGACTGACAAAACATCAGGCATAACATACAAACATAGAGAGAAAAACAGAAAAGCATGTAAACTGCAGGGACATCAAAAATCTAGGGCTGCTTCTAACGATTATTTTTACTGTTGACTAATCTGCAGATTATTCTCTGGATTAATCAATCAAATTGATGTATAAAATGTTTATAAAAATGTTTCTCAGAGTTTAAGGTGACGTGTTAAAATATCTTGTTTTGTCAGACCAACAGTCCAAAATCCAAGTGATGATAAAAAACAGAGAAACACAGAAAATCCTCACACTGGAGAAACTGACACGAAGAGATTAGAGCTGCAAAGATTAATCGATTAGTTGTCAACTATTAAATTAGGTCTAATCGCCAACTATTTTTGAAGGTCGATTTATCGGTTTGAGTACATTTTTTTAAGAAAATTAAATCAAAATGATCATATTCCAGCTTCTTAAATGTGAATATCTAGTTTCTTTCCTCCTCTCTGACAGTCAACTGGATATATTTGAGTTGTGGACAAAACAAGACGTTTGAGGACGAAACACTGATCGACATTTTTCACAATTTTCTGACATTTTATAGACAACAACTAATCGATTACTCAAGGAAATAATCGACAGATTAATCGACAAGAAAAATAATTTACTTGCAGCCCTAGACATAATATTTCTGCTTAAAAACGATGACTTTAACGATGAAGCGATTATCAAAAAGTTTCTTCAATAATTTTCTGACAATTAACTAGGCTTATCATTGCAGCTCTGCAATAAAAGATCTGAGTTTGTTCAAATAAACGTACATAAAACAGGGTAAAAAAGAAGCAAGCTATAGGCCTACACATATATTTATACATATACAGTAGTAGTAACACTTTGCTTGTGTGTGTTGATGATAGGAGGTGGCTGTATTTAGGGAGGAATGGTGGTTTTAAATATGGAAGTGGTTCCACTTTGAGACACGATAGCAGAGCTGTGGGGGGGTGATATTTCCACCACACACATTTTACAGATGATTCACGGTGTGGCAATGACGGAAGGAAGATGATGAAAGAGCAGGACACATGCAGTAAAATGTTTATTGCAGCTCCTCTCGTCTGCCTCTAGAGGGAGATGAAGACCTGTGAATCACATGGTCCTGTACTTTCAGGACAGAGTGAATGTGCTTATTTGTGCTTTTAATGATGCTCATGCAAGGATCCCTGGAGGTTGCAGGAGGTGTGTGTGTGTGTGTGTGTGTTCTGTCTTGTCCTTTTAATGACATTTCTTCAGGTGGTTGCTTAGTTAAAACGTGAAACCCCTGCGGTTCTGAGCAGGTCCGGGAGCAGGAAGGTCAACATGCTTCTCCACAGCATGTTACTGTAAATGGCATCACCCCATGACTCTGTTCACATTTGTCCATGCACACATTAACATACACACACACACACACACACACACACACTCAGGGTAAAAGCAGTTCACGATTGTTACTATTAAATGAAATCTGTTTTTTTTGTCCGCGTTAATGCAGCTGGGTGTTGCTAACAGGCCGACAGGCTGATATGACTGATTGATGACCGATACCAGAGCTGCAGATTTTAAGCATTACAACAACTTAGCCACACTAATCCCCTCTGTAATGCATAATATATTACCCAGCAGACACACACAGCAGCGAGCAGCCCATGCAAGTATTGCTTCAAAGCCACATCTCATCTAAACATGCACAATTTTTACCAGATCTTGTTTTAAAATGATTCAAATAGGATTCAAATAAAGTTATTCTGTGTTAATTTGCAAGGGATCAAAAGTACACTGAAATAGCTACATCACGATGATTAGTGAAAAGTCTGAAGTCATGCTGTTTTGTCAGGACTGACGACAAGTAAACAACTTTTAGAAGGCTTGTTTTCTGAATGGAGTTTGGATCTGTCAATATTTCACCACACAAATGGTTTTTTTTTGACACAAATACAGTCACATACCGTATACCCCGGTAAAATGACAAGACGGTATGAAGGTATGAAAAAATAGATACCGCCCAATAGGGATGGGTATCGAGAACCGGTTCCGAGTTGGAACCGGTTCCGAATTTCCAAGAACCGAGGAATCGTTAAGAGACGTGCATTTCGGTTCCGGTTATCGGTTCCTAGGACCGCGACGTGACGACGTCACATCCCTTG
>JAOVVB010234039.1:0-10022 GCA_028570985.1 Heterobranchus longifilis | reverse complement strand
ATATAAAAATATAAAATAACATTTTACAGGGGACTTTTAAATGAAGCATACTGAGAAAAATACAAAATACATACTCCTAATACACAATAAATAGCAAAAAAAAAAAACCCGGTCATGTCCTTTGAGACTCTGATGTCCGAGCAGCACGTGAACGCAGCATACGGTAGTCCGCCGGTGTTGTGTATTTTCCGCCCCTCTCTCTGTCTGTCGGTGTTTTTATTTCTGTCCGGTGTCTCCATGCTTCACAGACTCACGTAGCGCTCAGGTAAATCACTGCGTTACTTTTAATTTTACTGCTGTTGCCATGGTTACAGTCGATTATAGGCTGTTAGTGCACGCGACAGCTGCATGTATGTACGATGTTATGTATGTACGATGTATGTATGATGTATGTATGTACGATGTATGTGAAGGCTGCACTGACTGCAACATGTTTTCAGACTAAACTAATATTCAGTGTTTTAATAAGCGGATTATTTATTTATTAAAAGCAGACCGGATGTAAAACTACACCTGTCTGCCATTCTGTAACACACCTGTTATTAATATCTTTACATATTCTTTAAATGTCTCCATGATGTTCATCTGCAGCATGTTACAGTTTTACAGGCAGGTGGTTTTTTTAACATACATACAAACATACAAACATACATACATAATACATACATGCATACATACAAACATACATAATACATACATACAAACATACATACAAACATACATACATACAAACATACATACATACATACAAACATACATTCATACATACATACAAACATACATACAAACATACATACATACATACATACAAAAATAATTGCGATTCACGATATTATCCCGATAATCAACAAAATATGTTGAAAACACTTAAAACGGCACTAAAACGCACTGAAATCACTTTACCGTACATTTTGCTTTGTTGTGACTTTTCTCTTAAAATTATTACTTTATGATTTTTTTTCTCCTAAAATTGTGATTTTTTTTTTCTCAAAACATTATGACTTTTTTCTGTAAACATTATTATTTTTTCTGTAAAAATTGCGTCTTTTTTCTGTAAAATTGTGAGTTTTTTTCTTGAAACATTACAACTTTTTTTCTCGAAACATCACGATGGTTATCTTGAAGTGAAAGCATAAACCAGACTTTTATAGTCCGGGTCCTGCTAAACACGATCACATGCTCGGCCACTAAGTTCAGATATTACAGCACAAGGAATGTTATTTACTCTCTATATAATCTTACAGACATTCTCACACACAGCAATCAAATTAAGTGAGTATAATTCATACAGTAAAATTACATTACAAGCACAGTGGACAATTACGGGGGAAAACTCGGCTAGCTGCACTGGTAACATGGACAGAGAGGGAAAAGTGTTTAGTAGCAGAAAGAGCTGAAACGATTTGTCGACAGATCGATTAGTTAATTGATACAAAATTATTTAAAACTTTATCGATGGTTTGAGTCATTTTTCATGTAAAAACATGTAATGGTTCCAGCTTCACAAATATGAGGATTTGTTGCTTTTCCTTCAATTATTTTTGATTGCTTACATTGATTTTTAAATGTTCTGCATTGAGTACTTTTACTTTTAATACTTTAAGTACAGTACTTAAGTAAAGGATCTGAATACTTCCTCGACCACTGTGCAACTTTATTTCTCCCCAAATCATGTTTTCTAATCCTGTTGGACAGTTAACACCATCTATGAGGTTTTCTATTCTCATATGTATTAAATACTGCATTTTCCAGACTAAATGTGGAGTCATGTGCCAAAAAACAAACATAGGATCTCATGCACGGAGCAAAAAAACAAAATGTGACCAAAAACCTCCGACCTGCATCGTCCTGTTTGTTTCAACCTGATGAGAGACGTTTTCCATTCAAAAGAAATCACCAATCAGGTTTAAATCACCCAACAAAACATAATTTATGTTGCTTCCTGGTTTAGTAGTGATTTTTGTTTATTATCGTGACGATTGTCCACACCCCTCAGTATTTTTTCCGTTCTATATTGCGGCAGGCTGCTGAGAGGGATTACAGAGAAGGCTACAAGCAACACCTAATCCGAGGCATGCAGGGTTACAGAAAGGCCTCCAAGTATACGTTTTGCCCGGAAGCTGGTGATTGAAGATATTTTGTACCTATATTCTTTATCTCGAAATTGGGAGGGAAAAAAAAGTGCAAAAAAATAAAGCCAAGTACAGTGAACAGCAGCTTCACCACAGGGTTAGGACTCTCCACTGAGACCCGTATGGAAATAATATAAATAAATGATTAGTGTGCAACTTAATCAAAATACTTGGTTTTAAAAAGCATGTGTCAGCCAGAGACAGGTGGACTCGTAATCAATTACCATAAAAGAAACAAGTCTCGGAAGACTGTTTGGTATCTGCAAATCAATTTACTGCAGTGACATTCGAACATTATATGAACTCTAGAGACATTTAAAAGGCTCAAATAACAAAAGCATCCCACTACACTGTCCTACAAGACACTTTTAATGGACGGTCTTTTTTCTTACAGGATAATGCGAGTTTATATACATTTTCCCTCAATTTCTCATTTTATCTCTTACATTTAGCACAACAGACACCTGCTGTGTTTAGGTCGTGGCACGCAATAACATTTCCTCGTCCAGAGAGCATTTAAAAACCACTAAAGCCTCCAGTAGATTTCCTAAATTGCATTCATGAGTGTTGTTGTGCTCACACTGTGTGAATATCAGCAAGATAACGTTCAGTATTTGTGTTTGTGTCCAGAAACAATAAGTAAGTGATGCCTTTTGCACTCATAAATCCCCGGATCGCATTTTAATATCCGACACCTGAGAAAGACTCAAAGTGATGAAGTCGAAAACAAAGCACATACGATACATAGCCGTCTAATTTATTTTCCATTCATAAGCACATTATGCTCATGAGGTGTCAACTCATTACCGATCTAAGACTCCATTGTCAGTATTGTTGTTTTGATAGCCGAGAAAACTTTGCAGGCTACGTGTTAGATTTATATTAGTCACACAATCAAGCAAACATAGCTGACATTTAGGTGATGCTAAAAACTGGAATGTTTCTTCACACCGGACTGTATCGTTCTGCAGCAAATACCACCCTGCTGTCAAGTCACATGCACGGCTGGGGAGTAATCCGAATACAAGTATTCGGATTACGTATTTAAAATACAACATATGAGTAACTGTATTCTGTTACAGTTTAAATTGGGGTTACTGTCTTTAAAAATAGATTACTTGAAGGGATTACTTTATTAGCAGCTGGTCCTAAATATAATTATTTAATCAGCGTAGTTCCAATTCAAAATACACATCTTTGTTTTGGTTGTTTATTTTATGCATTTCATTATGTGCGTCTGGATTAGGAGAAAATATGTTTGTTTTCTAGATTTATTGTGAACAATTATAGGCGACAGGTCACTGTGTCTGTGCTTGCCTATGGTTTTATGCTATATGATAGTATCGACTTATAATTATTTACTTAATTGAATACATTGTACAGTAGCCACGTATTGTTGTTGTGGTGTTTTGTGTTAAATGTTAGACGACCACAATGGAAATAAGTCTCCGGGCTTTATTGTGTTTTTATGTTTTTAATTTGTGTAATTACTGCTGTGCAGTGTTGTATGTGTTTATTTTAATCATCAAATAAAATCAATCAATCAATCATTACCTCCGCCAAGCAGGTTATGTTTTCCATTCAGTTCGTTTGTTTGTCAGCAGGATTACGGAGAAACTTCTGGTCTGATTTTCATGAAACTTGGTGTAAAGTTGCAACACGGACCGAGGAAGAACCCAGTAAACTTTGGAGCGGATCCAAATCACGAGGCGGATACACACAGTACTTTTCACTTTCGTTGACATTGTGAGATAGGGCATGGCCTTTCTGCAGGTCTGCGCTCTCCGAGTGCCCTCCTAGTTTGTTTTTGTTATATTTGCTCTAAAATTCATGTGAGGCATTTCACATAAACAGATTTTTTTTTTTTAAGTGCAACAATTTGTGCGCGCACACAGTGCACCTGCTGCAGGACAATGTGAGAGGAGACGCACAGCAGGACACCGTCAGGAAGGTGTTTTTGGAAATTTAAGAGACAGACAAATTAGCATTTTGAAGTATTTCCAAAGTAATCCAAAGTATTTAGAATATGTTACTTAATTTGAGTAATCTGCTGAGATACGTTACAAATTACATTTTGTATTCAGTAGTGGAATCTGTAGTGGAATACATTTTAAAAGTAACCCTCCCAACACTGATTATATATTATATAATATATTGTCTTGTGTGGAAATAAATGTTTTCTAGTGAGAAGACGGTTTATATTTTTCTTGCATATTGAGCTAATCAAACCCAATATTCATCAAAACATGAGGCCAATATTTACATTAAAGGGACAGACTCCTGCTGCTTGTCTCAGTTGCACCGTTTGTATTTAATAATCTCATGCACTCATGAAAAACAGTGTCTAGAGTAGAAACTCTTTTCTTATAATATAATGGCCGATAACTTGAATTTTAGTTTGAATTTGACCAGGTAATATTACAGCAGGTATCACTGATACTAATACAAACACTTTGCATTGATAAAAACTTTGAATGCAATTTTATGGAGAAGAAACATTAAAGACCTTTACATTTAGACAAATAAGGAGAATACTGTCGACAGTCTAACATTTACTATTATTTTACAGTCATATATATGACTACTGCTACTAATAATTAGAAAGCAGTAATGCAGCTGGCTTTTGATTGCAATATTTCCTAACAAAGACGTGTGTATGCAGCTCTTTCCGATCTATCACTGAAAATAATTTTGGACATAAAGTATATTTTTTGTTGCAGCTTTTTCTCATCTTTAACTCTGATGTGTTTGCACAAATATGCAGTGCTGAAGTCGAGTGTCTACCTGCAAATGTAAAAGTTGGCAGCACTTTTATTAACAGATAAGATAATTGATCAAATTTGCAGTTTTTTCACTCAGCTGTTGTATAGGAGCTGAGTGCAGGAGGACTGAGGACAGGTGGCGGATAATCTCTACTTTGACAGTTGTGGTTAAAATGCTGCTGTGGGGTTGCAATTTAGCAAGAGAAAAACAAACCGGTACCTTTAAAAACTTCAGTTTTATCAATACTCCTTTCTAAAATCGACACTTTACAAAAAGATGCAGGTGTTGCTGTATCAATACTTTCACTAGTTTCTACTGTAGACCCTGTTAAATGTTTTTTTTTCCCCCTTTTTTATCTGAATAAAAAGGTCAAATTATAGAGGGAGTCCTACAGTATGCTGCGCAGATTGTAAAGCCCCTTTGGCAAATTTGTGATTTATGATATTGGAATATATAAATAGAATTGATTTGAATTAACTTGATTATCTTGGGGGGGTCAGTAAACATTTATAGAGTAGGCTGCTGCTGAGAAATGTTGTGTATGTATGAAAATGAAACAGCAGCCTCCTAAGTGTTCCACAGCCAAGTATTTTTAGCACGGAAATTGGAAGCACACTATTGACAGATTGTCATTGACACAAAGATATTATAATTATAATACGATATAAAACATAGAAAAGCAGGAATTCTCTGTAATTGAGGCTGAAAGCAGCATTTTCTGCCATTTTTGCATCAAAAATTACTTTAACGATTAATCGATTATCAAAATAGTTGATTATTTTTCTGTTGATCAGTCCACTAATCATTGCAGCTCTGTATCAAATTACAGGTTACCTGATCGTGCCTGCTTTGCAATGACAAGGTCATAAACGGTGTTTAATTTGAAACCATTCAATATTTAATGTGTCTAAATAAGTGCTTGAAATATATATTTTTTGCTCCATATTTAATGAATTTTCCTAATTTAATGTAGACAACTGAGTAAACAAACATCAAATTAACATGATGATATGTTTTCAGTGTCCTGTACACATTTTGTAGGCTATGCATCAGTGATCTTTGGGGTAAATTTGCCCCCTAAGACAGGGACAGTGGACGTGGAGGTGCTGAGGGGGCTGCAGCACCTCGACTGGTGGAGGACTGTAACTGCAAGGCAAAAAAACCTGCAAATCGATAAAAAACGTGTTTTGAGGGGGGTAAACAGTCTATAAAACATGGATGTTTGTTATCCAATTATGGATCTATAATATTCTCTAAACTATATACTATACAACGTATAGGGGGGGCTGTAACTGAAGGCAAAGAAGTTTACTCAACAAATTGATAAAAAACTTTTTTCGTGTGTAAACAGTCTATAAAACATGGTTGTTTGTTAGCTAACTATGGATCTATAACATTCTCTAAACTATATACTATACAAGGTATTCTCATGAACGGGTTCATATATCAAACAAAATATGACCATTTTATTTAGAGCTGCCTCCTTTTAGTCGATTAATCGGCTAATTGATCGTTTTGGTCTTAGTTGACTAAGATTGCTTTAGTCGATTACTTCTTTTTTAATGCTTTTTTCATGCTGAAAAACGTATTTCCAAGAAACTTATGAGCACATCTCTGGTAAACACAAGATTTAAAGTGCTGCTTTTGCGTGATTCTTTGTGGAGAAACTCAGTTTTACAGATCTGTCGATTAAATCAACTTTCTTTAGTGGAGGACAGCTCTAGTTTTATTTGACGTTGTGAAACGGTCGCCGTGGTTAATGTTGTGAAACAGAAGTACTTGGTTAAATTTAGGCATCAAAACGACTTGGTGAAGTTAAGAAAAAATAACAGGAGTCTGGTGTTCGTGTCCCGTCTGAAACAAAAAGTCAGTGTTGTTATTGTAAATTAACCTGTAAATTAACTTCTGTACGTAGATACGTCACGTCCTACGTAACTGCGTCCAGTATCAAGTAGTTTTGTAGCCTAAACCCAACCAAGTAGTTCCGTTTCACAGCGTTAATCACGTGTTTAAAACAGCGACCGCGCGACAGTTTTACAACATTAAATACACGGGTCATATTTCATAAGATATCATACAAACCCGTTCATGAGAATATGACCGTATTGAATATGGTGCTATGCTGTTTTTAAAACGTTCTAAAACTGGTGTAAAATGTTGTTGGCCATTCAAATTAAAAACCATGAAGGCTGTGCAGTATTTAGTATGATGTCATTATAGAGACTTTTCTCTCAGCACCCCCAACTCTGCCTGACTTCCAGCGTCCCTGTGGTTCGGTTCAGAAAAAACAACACACGGTCGGTGTTCATGTCCCGTTTGAAACCAAAAGTCAACGTTGTTATTTTAAGTTAACTTGTAAATAAACTTCGGTACATACAGAGATGCTCCACGTCCTGCATCACTTACGTAACTGCGTCCAGTAGTTCAGATGTAGTTATTTTAACTCAAACCCTGTTGTTGTTTTTTTGCTCACCGTACCGAGTAGTTCTGTTTCACGACGTTAAATAAAACGGTCATATTGGTGTTCAGGTTTGCTGTCTGTTGTAAAACGTTCTAAAACTGGTGTAAAATATGGCTGGTCATTCAGATTAATACAAAAACCATGCACAGCATTTAATATGACATCATTATAGGCTATAGACTTTTCTCTCAGCACCCCCAACTCTGAGTGACTTCCAGCGTCCCTGCCCCGAGGATAAAAGATGTCAGTAAATTTGAGGATAACGGGAGAATTATGGCACACACCTAACAGCATCTTGGCTCTGTGAGAGTGTAAACACTTTCTGGAAAATGTTTGATAAGCTCTAATAGGGCTGGGCGATATGGCCAAAATCTTCTATCCCGATACAGGTCATTTCATGTATCGATAACAATGTATATCAGCAGGGCCGGCCCTAGCATTTCTGGAGCCCTAGGTGAATTCTGTTCAGGACGCCCTCCCGCACGCCAACCTTTTTCTCCCCCTCGGGATGCGTCGTGTCTCGATGGTAACCCATGACTTAACCTTAACCATTCCAGGTCAAAGACTTTCACAAATCTTGGGTTACCATCGAAACACGACCATGCGGCTGCTGCTGATAGTTTGCGGCGCCATGGGTGCGCACGCCAGGCCACGAAACTCTGCAAAACATAAAACCATATTTTTCTTAAAACATGAAAAAAATCAGATCAGGGGGTGCCCATAATTGTATGTACTTTTCTTTGTTGGTGGCGATCGCCTATACGGCCTTTGCTAAGGGTCGGCCCTGTATATCACGACATAATAATAATATATTAAAGCTGAATGAATGAATGAATGGAGAAAATCCTGCACATTGCTGTGGGAAAAATTGGAAACTGTTGGAAATTAAATCCTTCACAACAAAGGTTAAGTGCTGGCTAAAAGCAAATCAGAACTGCACCCATTTTAGCTAAATATACTGTAAATTGCAAGGTGTGTTATGTGTATTGATGTATTGAGATATGTGTATTTTGAGATATGTATTTTACTATATTTTCATATTTGTAGTTTATTGTGGTTTCATGATACTGGCTGTATGTTTTAACTTTCCTGTATACACGTAAAAGCCCAACTATAGGGACAAGAGTTGATAAAAAGCAATAGCTATAAACTCTCTGTGCAGTTTTATACTCTGTATTGCATCTATGTTAAATTGCATCATCCCTATCAAATAAAATTAATTTAATTCAAAACAATACTCACAATAATTTATTTTAACCAGCATTTGGGTTCCAAGTGGAGTGGTAATGTAAAGAAAAAAACCTCAAAATATTTCAGATTTTCTGAGAAATTTGAGTTATCATGTGCTTGTTATTGTCAATTTAGGTGACGTAATTGTACATCACAGTATCTCGATACATGATTTCATCACGATGCAATTTCATTGAAAGACGATAAATTATCATATTGAATCATTGCAGCCCTAAGCTCTAAAAAAAAAAGGAGAAAAATCCAGACTTCAAGCTTCCAAAACACAAAACTAATCTACTCATTGTCCTGTTTCTGGACTACAAATTGAAAATCCCTGCGGAAGTCCCTCCCCCTGCACACTCCACTGTTGTACCCCGATGATGTAACCACTTTCCAAATATAGCGTGTTGCTGAAGGCTGAGCGGCTCCCTGATTGGCCGAGGCCGCTGTCGGTCGCGTGACGTCACCCGCGATCGTGTTATTATTGTAAACAGCCCGCCTCGCTCCCTCCACCGACGCTCTGTGCCGAGCCGACTACTCCATCCAGCCCTTTGTTCATGCAGCGAAAACACCGACGCGACAGAATGCACCGCGCTCCCCCGTCCGCCCCAAAACTGCGGATTAAAAACCTCAGAGCAAAAGTTACACACACATCACATAAAAAACATGACACCGCGTCTGTTTCATTAAAAAAAAAATTAAAAAAAGATCGCGCTGCTGCGACATGTTTTGTCGATCAGGATCTTCATGCAACCGGCGACGGCTCAAGGCTGCTGCTGCATGAATAACAATAATAAACTGGTAGCCTGTCAAATGCACATTTATGTCACGTTTATGTTCACAATCGCCTCATAAAAACTGATTTCACATCAAGTAAACCTACAAACACGCTGACAGGCTCGTTGTCAATGCCTCCTAAATGTCAAAATTGTTGAAAAAAAGAGTTGTCATTTTGAGAACAGCGTGCACATCGACATCCCCCACAATGAATAAAAGGCCTTTAACTTATACTCTACCGTCAATTCGACAGCAATTGACTTTACTTTCGGAATCGACTAAAAAACGACTTTATTTTTGCAGTGACTTGTCTTGACACTGCACGGAGAGAAAAAAAAACTCAACTAGTCGAGAGGTCACACAGCAAAAGTTGAAATGACTCCACTGAATGTTTAATGGCACTTACTCGACAGCCCTGGATGTCTCTCGGAGTGATCGGCTGCATCTCTCTCGCTGCCCGCCGGCCGCCGGTGACACCCTCTCCTCGACATTTCCCATCCAGGCACAAGTTGACAACACGCTTCCATTCTCCGACTAAGTGCAGTTTCAGCAAAGCTTCAAGGAAGTTGTTTCTTTTGTTCCAGTATTTTTTTGGTTGCGTCAATGTTGCGAAAAGGAGGGGGGGTGGGGGGGTGTAGGGGGGGGAGGCGGAGCGGTGG
>JAOVVB010234038.1:0-10022 GCA_028570985.1 Heterobranchus longifilis | reverse complement strand
AAACAAACTGCAAATCGTCTCCCTTTTTTCGTGTGCGGAAACAAAACTTTCAAGTGACAACTCCTTCGAAACACAATAAGGCATGGCAGCGTGTTTCTTCAATTCACTTCCATCGAAGAAACATGTTTCCCTTCAAATGAACAATTTATTGATAATCGGTCACATTAAGTGCGCAAACGCACTTGCAGGTATGTGAACAGCTTCGCATGGGCTCTACGGATTTTCCTTTCCCCATGACATCAAAGTGTACATTGCTCAATTTTCCATTTAAAACAGAAGTCATCACAGGTGCAGATGGGATACACAAGTTAAAAGTTAAACACCTTCTCTGCAGAGGTTTGCGGCTCTGCACTCGTCTCCTCAAGAGTCCAAAGTTGAAGCGGGTGTGGTGTTCTCACACACAACAATTTTCTGACATATTAATGTTTTCAGTACATTTTAAACCAAACTCAGCAAATTATAATTCGTGGTGGGTTACTATTGCATGACAAACATACAATGGCAAAACAAAATACGGTAAGTAGGCCTTGGGAACATGTTGGCAGGCATGAGTAAAATATTGTCCAATTTTTTTTTTTTTATACCTCTAAAATTTAAATTCAAACATGAACTGTTAAAGTATTTCTAAAACTTTTAACGTACACAGACCTACTTACTGTACAAATAGCAGGTTTTTGTTACTTTGAACATTTTACTGATACTGATTAGTATTATTATTATTATTGGAGGACCTACTGGTTTCAGAGCAATAAATGAAACAACACAAAACTCTCTATGCTTTTTTTATCCATTACTACTGTAGTTTTTCATATATCACATTACACAACCATTTCTAAGGTAGGGATGCACAAAATAAAATATGAATGAAGTAAAAAATATGAAAAACATGTTAGTATTTGCTTCACTATGCTATGCGTATTGTGTTATGGGCTGTCCCCTGAGCAAAAAAAAAACAAACTCACGTCCGTTAGTATTCAGCATTCCACATAGAGTTGACATAACAATTTAGTTTTACAGAGGACGCACACCGAGTCCATTGTCTATCTTGCAATTTGGTGTTCCGATAACGAGGAACACAATAATAAAAAAAGATACTCTCAATTTCAACTCATGAACCCAAAGATAGTTTGTAACTTTTCAAACAGAATTCACAACAAAGGTGACTGAAACGTGTGACCTTGTGACCTTGTAACTGATGACCTTCAAAATGTTGAGAGCACACACATGCAGGTAAGGTTGTCAAAAGTATTGATGCTACTTTTTCAATACCACGTGTTTAAAACAATATGATATCCACATTCTAAAGTGTCGAAGGTACCGAAGCTATAAAAAAAAAAAGCAGATCTACAGTCAGATTTTCAACCAAAGGCTGCACAGATGAAACAACGGGAAAAAATCAGCTGCGTGTTTGTCTGTGTTCACTGACTTTTTCTGTCAGAAACTTCTTTTTGCCGTGGTGTCGAAAGAAGTATCAAGTAGCGTTTTTTTTATACTGGTATTGTATCGAAGTTTAAAATATCGCGACAACCTTACATGCAGGCCAGTGTGAGTCCATCAAAATGAAAACAATTACATAACTCTTCTTCAGTACACCACACTGCATTCACCAAACTGTTTAAGTATCTTGTTGTCATCAGGGTGGTTACCTGGTAACAAAATAGCCAAAACATCTGGTGAATGGAGTTTGGTGCGCTGCAGAAGAGTCGTGCAACATGTTTTGACTTTCAAAATGTTACCGGGATTCTTTCTGCTGATTAGCTTTGTAACTGCAGTACCAAATCATTCACTACACCTTTACTGAAAACCTTCAATTAAAAAATATCATGCTCATCTTTGCACTGTAGCTTTGAAAAGCTTTGTTTTCTGATTATCATCATGTAAATGCCTGTACAGGGAGTTAGACACAATAACACCTATACAATAGAGTATAACAGCCCAGACACAAACATGACCTTCGTTAAGCTCATAATTTTCAGATTTTGTTATTAACACTGTCTGGGAGGTGTGGCTTCTACACTGCGGTAGCTTGTGAGGCCATTTTTTTGTGGTTATATTGTAGTGGAGGTGTTATTGTGTCGACTCGATGCATTTCTAAATTCTCTAGTTATTTTCTTGTAGTAAAGTTTGATAGACCTGAAAATGAACCAAAATGTGTTTTCTATAGGACTTAAATGACATTGAAATGTATTCAACAATTAAGGGTTCATTTGCAAAAAACAGATAACTGTTCTTATTTATTTTACTAAAACATGATTAGGTTTTTCAGTTTTTCAATATCAGTTAGTGTTGGTTTATTCATTTATAGAATGGCTTTTTATCTGTTTTCACAAATGAACTCTTCAAAATGCTCCTCGTATTTTTACTGTTTTACTGGATTTTGACTGAATTAGTGCAGGCTCATACACCCTTTAAAAATAATTTCAAAAACACACATCCTTTTAGTTTTGTAGGAGGGCACTGTTTGTCCTTTTAGTGGATTACATGGCAACATACAAACACTCAAGAACCATACTGGTGTACCCCATAATGCAGAACACAAAGCATGCAATAGTTACTGACATACAGCAGATTTTTTTAACACCACTTGAACTTAGTGTGTTCTGATTTTTTTTTTTTTTTTTTTTTTTTTTTTTAAGATGCTCCACGAACCACAATCATGACGAGATAGTCCTCTTCACTTTTAGCCAGAGCTTTGGCAGAGGAATCCAGGAACTGCTGGGAGAAATCACAGGGAGGGAAAGCATGAAGAACCCCTGTGTTGTCTTTATCTCTGCTCCCCCCCACGGGCAGGCTGATGACTCCAGCTGCTTGTTTTTGGTTGAGGTAGGACACCAGGTTACGAAGAGGCCGCTGAGTTGAGGCTGCAGGGTCAGACGAAGATGAATCCTCCGTTGCCCCCGGAACCGCCAGCAGGATGGCGTAGCCGCCGGGACCCGCCACCTTGATGCGCCGGGACACCTCGTCGAGCTTGGGCTGGTCCAGGCGGAGACGCTGGGTGATCTTTAGCTCGCTCACTTGCCGTCCTGTTGTGCCTTCGACGAGCAGGTCGCTGGCAACGCTGTGGTCGCCCTCCAGCAGGTGCATGTTGGCGGGGAAGTTGCTGTTCTTGAGCAGCAGCATACCGTGCCAGGCCAAACTGAGCTTGCCGCCGTCCGGTTTGGACGGCTGGCCTCCCTTGGAGCTGCTCTCGGAACGTTCTCTCTTGGCCGACCCCTTGCCACCGTCGCCTGCTTTGCGCTTGCGCTCTCCAACTGCTGAAACGCTGCCGCTTAAAGGTCCCTTGTCAGAGAGACTCTGGCTTTTGAGCCTCCGTTCGGCCCCGCCTCTTTCCAGGCTGCTGTGGCGTTCTCGTGCAGGGGAGGGTCTCTCGGCCCGCAGGGGGCGCTCTGAGTCACTGAAGCGCCCTCCGTCTCTGCTGCTGCCTCCAGGGCTGCCATCTGGAGAAGCACGCCTGCGCCTTACTGTCCTTTCAGTGCTGTCGGGGGAGTGGTCTATATGGCGTCCGTCCTCCATTACACGCCGCTTGCGTGCAGGTTCGCGTCCCTGCAGTTCTCGTTCCAAAGACCAGGGCTCTCGCGCCCGCCTCTCACGTTCCAAGTGCTCCAGAGGCTCAAAGGGTGAGGCACGTACCCGGTCACGAATAGCCGGGTTGGGCCACTCAGTTCCAGGAAAGAGCTCTCTCTCCCTGAAGTGAAGCGGCGGTGGAGTCCGTTCCCTGACCCTCAGAGGTTCAGGTGTGGCACGGTGGACAAATGACTCCGCCACCATGTCAAACGGTGGTATTGGGAGAGGCTGCAGGAACTGCTGCTGGTAACGATGCTCAGTGTCAGCAAAGTCCACTCTAAGTCTTCTCTCTGGACCTCCCAGCGGGAAGCCCCTCATGTGTGTCCATGCCGCTTGTGCAGCGTCCAAACTTTCATACTGAATGTAAGCCCAAGTGTCTCCCTTTCTGTAATCAATGGTCCTTATAGTGCCAAAGCGATCAAACTCTCTTGCCAGGGCAGCTCCGGGAACCCAGGGTCCAAGTCCACCCACCCACAGGCGTGTGGTGGGAGTCGCTTTCCCATAACCTATCTTTATAGGGTTGTGGCCTACTATTTTGCCAGACATACTAAGCTTAGCCCGGTGAGCCATGTCAAGATTCTCAAATTTCAGAAATCCATATGTGCTGGTTTGTCCCCGTGTGGGTCTTTTAATGTCCACTTCTGTTATGACCCCAAACCTGTCAAAAGCTCTCCTCAGGTCTGCTTCTGTAACAGTTATGTCCAGATTGCCTAAAAACAACGTCCTATTGGCTCTTTGGTCATCTTCTGGAGATATAAAATCCTCCTCACGAAAAGCTGGTCGCTCTGCAATGAAAGCGGGGCGTGCCCTGGCTTCAAACAGGGCATACTCCCTGTCCCGCTCCAGCTCTCTGGGCAGAGGGGGCGGCGGAGGAGGGGGGAGCCGACCCAGGGCCAGCTGCTGCAGCCGGTAGTCTCTGTATCCAAGCCCGGTGGGCGAGAGGGGTCTCTGCAAATGTCTATGGCTTTGAGCCGCCCCATACAAGTCTCTCTCCACGGGGGAGCGGCTTCTCCTCCTGTTTATGTACACTGCCTCGATTTTCAGCGGACGGTCGTACAGCACCAACCGGCCCCTCGCGTGCTTAGCAGCTCTGGCGTCCTCCGGCTTCCTGAAATTCACAAACGCTATCCGCTCGTCGTTGCTACGGCTTATCTTAACACTCACATCTCCGAATTTTTTAAATTCATGAAAGAGTCCATCCTCTATGTCTTCGTCGCTCAGCTGGGTGCCGAGGTCGCTTATTTTAAGTGTTTTGTACTCACTCTCGGCGCTGGGAGGCTGCACACGCTGCTCCCCGCGTGAAGTGGTCCTCGGTGAAGCTAAATCCAGCGTTAGGCTCAGGCTGTGGTTCTTACCGACGGAGCTAGCGGCAGCAGACTGACAACTGTGGTTATTTCCAGTCCGACTGTGACCATCGAAGTCTCTGTCTCTTTTGTCACCGAGCAGACTCCTTCTCGTCGAGCCGCCGTCGCTTTTGGTCGAGCTATTCCCATTATTACTCCCACTGGAAACGGAGAGAGCCCCCATTTTCTTGCTGGTCGGGTGGCATCCTCCTCTGTCTCGTAAATCGTCCAAGGCCCGGGAGCGTTTTTTAATCGGCGACCGCTCTTTACCTTTCATTTCAGTCCACACGGAGCCGACCCTTGGGACGCCTGGGCTTTTTTTATTGTCGTTTCTGCAGATTAGTGCAGAATATGATTGAAATGGAAAACGGATTTATTCACTGACCCTGCGGCAAACAACAACAGTCGCCATTTTGTAAAGATTACTGTGAAGGCCCGCCCCTTCCACCTGATTGGTTGAAAAAGTGGGTGGAAAACTTTAAAGCGCATGTCAATCACCCACTGAGCTATTTAAATGTTGATGTTTTACTGTACATAGTTACGTATTAGTGTCTGTAGTGTATGTATGTAGTTATCTGTGTGTGTTTCACTTTTTGTAACGAAGTGAAGTCTGTGGACAAAATAACTGGAACACTACATTATAGGCCCTACTAGTAAACTTATTTATTTTTATTTATCAGTGCTGTTTGATAGATGTGCCCCATGGATGTATAATAAACCCCCCCTCACGTTTCTTTTTTTTATTTTTATTATTTGTATGTTTTTTTCTGTAAATGTTTTAATCTGGAAAGGTTATGCTTACGCTTGAAAAGTGCTGTATGTATTATTAAATTATTATTATTATTATTATTATTATTATTATTATTATTATTATTATTATTGTGACAAAACACCAGTCAACACCACCTGACATGTCTCACCATACTAAATATTATAAGGCAGTATTTACTAGCCTATGTGAACATAATTTTGAGGTGCTCCTATTTTTTGGCTTTACTTAAATTATGGACAGTACACCTACGAAGTATAGGCTATGAAATGTCCAGATTTTGAGACAATAAAAACAATCAGTTCATCTAAAATTTCACAGTAGGGGAAACAAAATGATCATGGTGCAGTGAGGGATAGAGAAACTTTTCTTTACACAAGCAATCTTATCTTATTTTATTTCTATTTTTATCATTTACTAGCACATTCATATACCATCTATACTGTACTGTTTACATATTCCTACTGTAATATTATTTATTATTTATATTCTGGAGTTAATCACGTCACCTGTCTTTGGAGCTTTCTTCTCACTTGTACATACTTTTGCTTTTCTCTTGTTTTTTTTGTTGTATTTTTGTTTTGTGTATATTTTGTTTGTGTTGTTTCTTGTTATGCACCGTGACATCAAGACAAATTCCTTGTATGTGTAAACTACTTGGCAATAAAAATGATTCTGAAGTCGACCTAATACCACAAGGTGTCAGTATTTGAACAGTCGTTCAAATGTAGAGGAGCACATAAGCCCTTAACTAATCCTTAAAAATGACATGGGATAGGCTCATGGCCCAAAGAAAGCTGCTATAATATAAGTATAAAGTTGCCAAGCTCCAGTCATATGAACATTTTTTTAAATTAACAGCCTTTTAAGTTAATAGGTAATTCATTAGCTAAGTATTGAAGGTTAGTTTTATGTATTTTAGGCCTTTCAATATTACTTCTGAACATTTTGGTTAGCCTACAATAAGATACAAATGTTTTATTTTTGGATGTGTTGAAAGCAAAATTAAAATAGACTAGGCCTACTTGATATGGCTTCCTTCCTAACCCTAATCCTAAAAAAAACTATATATTACTATAGCAAAGAAACGTAGCCTACACAACAAGGTTTGTGTTATTGAGGTGAGGTTACTCACAGTTTGGAGTCCAGCGTCGTCCGTCGATGAATGAACGTGAAGGCGTGTTTGTTTATGTGCGCTCAACTACACGCCACAACAACCAAAAACGGACATGCCGCAGTAACGCAAAGTAAAAGTAAAATATATTAACTTTCAATTCAATAAAATGAAGGAATAACTACTTTAAACCCGTTGAAAAACGATGTCGGCTCTCGGCGTCCTGAAGCTGCATGCCCCCTGCACAGCTGGCACTAATGATGATGACGTCATCAACGCGTGCCAATTTATTAACTATTCAATGCTAGGGTTGGCCACAAGGGGCATATAATACTAAATACGTCTTTATAATAAGGAATTTAAACGTGTGCTTTACATATTTGGCTCCTACACTAGCCTACTGTTATTTGGCTTTTCCTTGTCCTTTATTGGAGATATTTACCCCCAAACCTTTACTTGATTCATGCTGCTATCAACCTGTTTCCACTTCTGGATATATGTGTAAAACATTTTATGCAATCATTTACAATTAGATGAAAATAGTCAAGTCAGTGTGGAACTGTGTTTCCCCCCCTCCTGTAGATGATGAACTGTTAAATTAAGTTATAAATGTGTGGAAGCAGCCAAATACTGAAAGACAGACTGTCGAATTTGCCTAACTCCACTGTTTGGCTGTGTTACTGAATTGGCCGCACAACACCACATTGTTTAGCTTAGTGGGACATGTTAATGCTGTTCGACTACTTCAAATACAAGGATCTGTTGTGTCACAATAGCTGCACTTCAAGGCCAAGATAAATCTTGTCGAGATCAAAGCTCAGAACAGTGGCCAGCGGGCAGCTGTAGCCTAGGCCTACACATTTTAATGAGCATTAAATCATATTTTTTTGTTCATTAATGAGGCTAAGGGTATAGTAATTTCCAGACTCCAGTGACAGTCTTCACCCAGTGACCCTTACACACCGAGTGATGCTTAGTTAATAACTGCCCCCAACATTGTGCACTCAACATTTTTCATTTCATTTCTGACACATCATATAAGGCCTTTGCAGCCTGATGTATTGAGTCGATACAGATCAAAGCTCATGCCACACCACTGTAACTTCAATGACAACTTAATCAAAAGGTATGACCGCCTATTGCAGGATGAAGTAATTAGTTTAAGTCCTGATTTTAAGTGGAATAAACCATACTGCATTTATTATATTGTTATCTATTCCGTTAAAACTGTCCTGTTCAAGAGTTAACATATCAAATTCACTAAGCCACAGAGTTTCCTCTTTATGGACAGATAGATTTGATTAACCTGCTCCCTATCTAAAAATAAATATTAAAAATGAGCGCTGATCCACCATCTGCTATTTCTTCAGCTTTCCTAAAGATGGCCATCTCCTCAATCCCTTATCCCTACTGACAGGTCTCCTTATCTCCTCCACTTAATCTGGGACTTAATCAGGGGGACTATGTAACTGCAGTAAGGGGCTGCCGTCTCCCAGGGCCTGGCTGGAATTTGAAGCTGTGGGTGTGGAAAGTGTTTCTGATGGGTTTGTGCATTCTTCTATTGGAACCACATGTCAGTGGCTCACACAAAACCCCGGCACAGAGTAAGGGAACGGCAGCTGATCCCGTCAAGGGACAGGACGGAGAGCCAGTATATTCACCCGTAAGCCATGTACATTTGTGGGCAGTAAGTGGAGCTTGGAAGGGCTTTGTGTCCACCAGTGGAACTTTCTTCTTTCTTTTTTTTTCTCAATTCAAGTTGCATTCTCAGAGTGAAATGTTTGCACATCTGACATGAATATGTTGGCATTTAGTAATTTACACCAGATGGGATGGTACCATGCAATCCAGTGTTTCCTTGACAATAAAGTAAAGTTTGTGGGAAAGCACAACAAGGAGATTTCCTGAAAACAATTATTAGGAATGCATTCAGAATACATGAGAATATACGCCACATAGAAACCCATTTATATACTCTTCTTTAAAAAAGACAATACATTAGCATAAGTAGGGATGCACCAATTGTAAAATTCTGGGCTGATACCGATACAGATGTTTAAAATAACATCCAGCCGATGCCGACGGTTTTATGTTGTTATTTTGTTTTTGTTATTTACTCTAAATCTTCATTATTAAAAAAAAATAACTGAACTGTTTTAAAGTAATTCAACATTTCATACACTATCTTTGAATGAGCACAAATCCAATCATAAACAACTTTTAATATAACCCTCTTTCAAATAATAAAAAAAGATTATTTCTTTGGAAAAATAACTGCTTCAAGATTTTTTAACCCTTAAAAAAATGTTTTAACAACATTTAGCCAGCGCAAAATTGATAAACAACAGATAAATATCAGCCACTGTCATCTGTGAAGGTCATCTTACTTACCGACTGCAGTCAACAAGGCAAATATTGGCCGACATATCCGTGCATCCCTAATAGTAGTATTTATTTTCCAAGTATTTCTAAATAAAAGCAGATGAACCAAACAAAACACGCTCTGGGCCATGGTAACCCCAATTTCTTCTATTAAACGGTGAGTCATTACTCAGTTGGCCGGGTTTACCACCGATGCCAGATGTGAGAAATGCCTCGATGTGAAGCCATCCTTCTGTGGGAGGCTCTTTACTTTACCATCAACAGTGGAGTGTGGTCGCTCAGTTAGTTTTCCATTAATGAACCTGCCACTCGCTCCTGATACATGAGGTGCCACCTGAAGGCCTCTTGAAGTGAGGCCAAGCAGGCTGCACACGTACGGTCTCTCGGTGCATCCCCCCCCCCGATACAAAGAAGCTGACTTCCTGCACGGCAGAAATCTTTCTGTTTGTGGCAACCACAGTCTGTGAAGCATGTTTGCCTCACAACCACATTGCAAGTGAAATATGTGACACAGACTTTTTGTTAGCTCTCTTGGTTAGAGTCATGTCAAGCTTAAAATAATTCAAACGTTTTGTTTTCAGTTTCCTACTAGTCTGGCTTACCATGAGTACCGTGCCTGGATAAAGCCTTACAGGAAGTCAACAACGGCCTCCGAGCTATAAACCTAAAGGCTGAAAATGACATGTTTTGAAGATTTGGATTGCGCAATAAGGCAGGCCTGCTCTGTTCTTTCAGTGGATGATTGTAAAGATCTACAAAGAATCATGTTTACATCATTTTCGTGGAGGTGCTCCACCGAAACGGTTTCCCTCCCGACAATATTTTTTGCAGAGGCACCGTCGGGGCGTGG
>JAOVVB010234037.1:0-10022 GCA_028570985.1 Heterobranchus longifilis | reverse complement strand
CTGCAGTGACACAGAGCTGCTGTTACTGCCCGTGCTGCAGTGACACAGAGCCGCTGTTACTGCCCGTGCTGCTGTGACACAGAGCCGCTGTTAGCTAGCTAGCTAATGTTAAGTCTGTGCTAACTGCTAACAGTTGCAGATTGATTGACGGGTGGATGTCGTGATATTATTGGGTGAAATTGGTTAGTACTCGCTGACGTAGGCACGCGTCATCGCTTGTTTTACAAGAAGAACAAAACATTTTTTGGGCATACATTGTTAAATAGGTGCACAACATGACTAGAGATGTGATCTAAAAGGGTTGAAAATGCATTTTTCATTTCAGCTCGATTTTAAAGACATGTTAATGACAAATTTAAAGACATGAAATCCATTCAAACAGGTCTTCGTTTGGCAAATAGAAACGTGGAATGTTTGAAGATGGTAATGGAGTATAAACTTGACATGATAGACAAAAAAAAAAGGAATTCAAGAGATACATGTGGCATTACAACAGCCAAACCCTCTTAAGTATGATTGTCAGTCTCGCAGATGGCCTTTTAATTCACCCGGTTATGATAAATAATTTTCACTATAAGCCTACAGTGTACACGTAGGATTGATCATCCTCCGTCTGTACCATAATGCGATACGCCGTGCTAAAAGCCTTTGGACAGAGCAAAATCATACAAGTCTGATATTGTTGTTTTGTCAAAGTCCAAAGATCACTGAGCGGATGGAGAGCCTCCTGCTGTCACTGATGGTCTGGTCCTCTTGGCTGCATTTTCCTCCACCGCAAAAGTGTAGTTATACTGAAAACAAAACAAAAACAAAGTGAGTGAATTCTTTGTTAGAAACATGTCATGTTCTTCAGGGGAGACACTACAGGTAAATCCAGTAAAAATAATTAACTAATAGATATCACCATGAAAGTTTCCCAGTTGATTACTTACATTAAGGGTCAATAATGGGACAATAATCAATTTTTATCGATCGCGATAAAAAACTCTCACAATAAGTTGATCGTGGTGAATTTCCATTATCGGGATTATCGTGAATATCCTCACTAATTGACTGTGTTCTATCTGTGGTGCAATAAAAATATTTGTGTCTTAAAAAGTTATATGTTTTGAGAAAAAAGTTATAATGTTTCAAGAAAAGAATGAGAAAAAATGTCTTAATGTTTCCAGAAAAAGTCATAATTTTATGAGAAGAATGTCGGAATATTTCGAGAAAAAAAGTTGTAATGTTGTGAGAAAAAAGTTGTAATTTTAGAGAAAGTCACAATTTTATGAATAAAAAAATCGTAATGTGCTATGGAAGCAAAATAGTCCCAAATCTCTAAATTGACCGCTGATGATTTTGCCTCTAGTGTCTCACTTTAATTTCAGAATCACAGGGCTGAAATTTAAAAATCAGATGTGACCCTACCTCATTTTCAATGTCTTGGAGAGACTTTATACGAATGTTGTTTAATTGAGAGTTCAGCTGAAGAGCCTAAGAGAGAGAGAGAGACATGGCAAAGAGAAATGTGAACACATGTTTGTATTAGAGGCTTGAAAAGGAGAAAACCAGAGATAAAGTAAGGCTAAAAGCAGCCACGGTTTGCAGAGAACTCCAGCACTTTAGTATTGATGTCAAACGTACCGTGCCGTTTGCCTGGATATCAAACTTTGGGTGAAGGCTGAAGGGAACTCCATCTAGAGCTGCAGAGAGTGAAGGTAGGCAATAGTCAGGTGAGCGACCAGTGGCCGGTTGTACAAAACACTTTAAGTTTTCTCCTTAAGTATGACACTTAAGGTTTAGTTTCTCCTCAGCTGAGGGACTGACTTAAGAGTGTTGCACACTTTTAATGCCTTAAAATGTTTCCTTAGTTAAGGAAAAACATTGAGGCATTTACTGCATCGAAAGAGATTTTACAGCAGTAAAATTTTAGTTTCCATGGATACCGTTTGTTTGCACTGTGGCTGATCTTAAAGAGTGTGTATGAATGTTTACAAAAACAAAGATTAGAACAAATGCAAAACAAAGAAGTACATTATTTCTTTATTATTTATTTACATGTATTGGACTTGGATTTGTATTTGAGTTGTCTAGAAGTTCAAAATTACTGAAATAAACAAAACCAAACTAACTTGAACCCTGATGTGGGTCCAGTCATAAATTGACTGATTTGCGACGAGACTACGTTGCAGTGAAAGGTTGCAAAAAGTTGCAAGTTTCAACTCGTCTCATCGCGAGTCTTTGGTCTGGACTGGGCTTAAAGTGTAAAATCAATCACTCAGCGTTCTCCCGGTGGCGGAACAGTCTTGTCAGGATGCGTTAATTTTATTCATTTATGGCCATAAACTCTGACATGTCAGAGGAACCTTACTTTTTTTTTAAGGTCTTTTGTGCAACAGTTTAACTAACTTTAAGGGATTCCTCAAGTATAAGACCAAGATTAGGAGAAATACTTTTGTGAATATTTTAAGGAAATCTTAAGGAGAAGACTTAAGGGTGTTTTGTGCAACTGATGTTATTTTAAGGAAACCTTAACTCAGACTTTAAGGAAAATCTTAACTTAAGGAATTTTGTGCAACTGGGCACAGTGAGAAATTGTTAGAGCCATTTTTCTGTTCAGAACAAATGTAATACTGTATCTTATGAATTACTGATTTATTTGTGAGTATAAATTGCTATATTAATTTCAGTGGAAATATGTGGAATTTTGAATATAACATTATATAATTACCTGGTGTAATTGTTTAGTCAGGTGTCTGAGTGGAACTATATGCTCACCAGTGTCAAACGGGTGGAGACTGTGGTTAAATGCCAATTTTGACCACTTTATTGTCACTTTTCAAATACTTTCACTGTTTACACCAAGTTAGTTCGTCTTGTTCTATTCTCTACCTTTTGAGGTAACAGGAATTGTGGAACCATTTTTGTCGACATGTTTTACCCCTTGTTTGGACAATAAATGAGTCAAAGTTTCAACAAGTTGTTTTTGGAGTGAATCTCGGAAACACCACAAACAGACTGCTACCCGTTCAAGGCATTGCCTTCGGATGTCTGGTGCAGAAATAGTCATGTGTTTCCTGTGTATGAGGAGAGTCTTGTGGTACCTGTGATTCCCTGGATACTGCCGTCAGCAGGTTTGTCCAAGTTGTCCTTGTTGAGGCTGTGGCGTCTCTGACTCAGTTTATTATGCGGCAGTGGAGGAGGAGGGTTGCTGTGGAGACCAATAGATAAATATTTACAACCAACATCTCCAGAATACAAACTGTGCTATACTGTGGACTTTAAAAAAAAAAACCCCATGTCTCGTTGTTCACCAGTGTAAATTTGAGGTTTTGTCATTTGAATTGGCTGCATTTAAACACCTGTGTACCAGAAGAGTGACATGTCCCAGAATAAACAATGACCAGTACTCATTTAATGAATTATTAAAATGCACTGTAGGCCTTCTCTATATTATAGAAGTGCTGTACCTGGGTCTGAGGGGCAGAGGAGCAGACGGCTGCTCCAGGGAGAGTTTGCGGAGGTCCAGGCTGACACTGCGGGGCTTGGCCTGAGGCATGGGGCTGGAAAAATGACCCTTTCTGCACCACAACACGTAACCATGGAAGTCTCTGGGGAAGAGGCACATTTAATGACAAAAAGGTGTAATTATCAATTAAGAACTGAGTGCAGAGCTGAAAGCAAATGGTCTTTAAATAAGTCATAATGCAGACCACCGTGTTTAGGTCATGGGATTTAAGAAAGGCCTTGATGTTTGTGCGTGTGAATGTTACCAACCCCACGTAGGTGTAGTGCTGCAGCATCATTTTGCTTTTGGCTGTCACTTTGATATCCAACACAGCTGTGTCCACACTGCCCACTGGGACGACACGTACACACACACGCTTCTTCTTCCAGACAGAGGCCTCTGGACACACACACGCATACAAACACACACACACGGCCATCAGAATGCAAAGCAAATCAGCAGTGAGTAAATAAGAAGTCAAATATGTGTGTGTGTGTGTGTGTGTGTGCGTGCTACATTTGTTCATTCTGAGCACATTTTGTTTTCACTTCTCAGGACTGTTTGAAGGTTAAGACTTTTACTTGCAAGGTTATGGTTAGAATTAGTCTGGCTGGGTACGTAAGCAGTGTCGGCATAAAGCCTGATACTTCTGCCGGGAGGAGACTCCCGGTCGGAGGAAGTCCCTCCTTCCTTCCGTGTGGTTCTCAAAGTCCTTTCTCTGCAGTCGGGGCGTAGCGCCGCCCAAGACAATTGTGATTGGTTTAAATAAATATAAACAAGTCAGGGAGTTTTTTCCATTATAGTGGAGTGAAAGCTATTCAGTCCAGACCTCCACCCACAGTGCGGACACAGTGCTGTGGAGATAGGTCTGGCTACGCGAGACAATTGTAAAATCAAATAATTTTATGGTATTCTGTCAAATTATTATTCTTCTTCCCCTGTGAAAATGAAACTTGGCATGAGTTTAGATGAAGATAATGTACATCATATACATCTATATGCAACAGAATTTTTTTTGCATTTTACCAGTAACGAAATCAAAGAGAACAAGCCGAAGAATATTCACACTTTTACTCCAGGAGGATGTGTAAGATTTCCCCAAACTGTCCTCGATGCAAAAGCAAAGAAGGACCAAATCATCAAACCAGTGTCCGACATCACGGCTAATATCAGTCCGTGTTTGTATCGTGCCTGAGCTTTTACATAACAAACACTGCAGGATTAATTACTTTGCAAAGAAACATGTGTTGTTGTCTTGGAAGGAAAAGTTATTTCTTGACTAACTATCACATTTTTTACCATTAGAGAGATTAACTGTAGAGAGGCAAAAGTGTGGCTAAATGTTCCAAGGTTTTCGGGCCTCTTTTCTTTCATATCTGGAAGATTTTCAGTCATGTGGATGGAAAAAAAAAAGAGTCTACAGCGTTGCAGACTACCGTTCTGCAGCATGAGGTAGTTTTCAATAACCACTGGGTAATCCTTTAAGAACATTATTTATTTATTAAGTGATTATACCTCTTTGTCCGCTTTTAAATTGCATAAAATTGTACTCAGGAATAGCAGTGATGTAATAGCCTCAATTTCAGCTCTAACCGAGGGCCCACAGGGTTTTAGCCCTGCGGTGACACCTTACCTGGGCTTCATAACGGTCTGGCAGCAGTGTTAGCTCCACCACGGGGCTCGGCCTGGCTGCGTTCGGAGAACTCTCCCTAATAGCCGTGTAATCAAGGCCGATTAGGGGCCAATTAGAGGCAGGGTTTCACCTATGAGGTCAGCGTCCACATCGGTCCTGGATGCTCACCACATTATGGTTTTATAAATCATTTCTGGGACTTGAGTAATAGTGAAAATGATTTTTCTCTAAACTAAAACACAGAAGTAAAAAGCTTTACTCCTAGTCATTTCAGAATCAGAATCAGAATCAGAATTTGTTTATTGCCAAGTATACAAGCATACAAGGAATTTGCTTTGGTGCATCGGTACATACACAAAAACACAGAAAACACAAAAACAAACACAGAAGTATATATAAAAACGGATAAATAAAAATAAAAACAGAATGTAACAAAACATCTCTGTTTTCCTCCACCTTTTCCGTGTCTTACTTTCAGTAACAGTTCCACATCGTCGGCCGTCCAAGCAAAGAAATCTCTGCTCTTACTTTTCGTCATTGCTGTTCTTCCTTCGTAGTATTTTCTGTTGTCGTTATTGTTAGTTCTTCTAATACATCCATGATTTTCAACCGCTGAATTCATGCGCAGAATAGACAATCTGCTTCCTGTTTACACTGGAAAACACATGCCCAGTGTACCTGACTGATCACGCGAGATGCATCTGTAGTTGTTTTAATATAGACTGACATTATTTCTGATACGGTGCTAAAACGCTTGTATGGATGGAGATTGTTTTCATTTTAAAACGCTGGTTGAAACGTCGTCATGTAGAGCTTGTAATTGGATACCAGGTCTGCACAGGGCCTCTGACTGACATCTCACCTGAGTTGTCCTGATGAGATAAAAACCCGCCCATGTGTTGCTCGAGGGTGAGAATTACTTTTCAGCTGTTGTTTGACCCGAGTCTGATAACACACACATGAACACACACAAACACACACACACACAAGCGCAGACATTGAGATGGTAATTAGCTCCTCTCTCCCCTCCTGCATTTGGAAAGTAAAAGAGACATCTGATGACCGGTCAGCCACCTCCCCAGCTTTTGTCCTGGGAAACACACACTCACACACTCACACACACACACACACACACACACACAGACCTATAAAGAGAGTGAGTGAGCCATGCCTCAGTGCTCTCGCCCTCCACACCCACACAGCACCAACAATAGGCCTCTCTGACTCGCTACACTCTCTTTGTCCTCCGTCTTCTCAATACAACTCAATAAATCGCCCTGACAGGTTTCCAAACTCTCAGGATCGGACGATTCAAATGAACTCTTGCTTTGTTATCCGAGGGAAGAAGATGATGAGCTTTGTTTGGCCCTCGTGAAGCTTCACGCACCCGTTTTGTGTCTTTTCAACGTCCGTCAAACTGCGTTTTACACATCTTGAACTTAACTGTTTCTCTCGGGACAGAAAGGGCGGGCTTGGAGAAAAATGGGTGCAGGTACTGTATGTTGTTTATGAGAGCGGTGAGGGAAGACCTCCAGAGAAACCACAACCTCACATCTGTTCTGGCAAAGTACATAACTCATCCAAGATGGGCCAATTTGAAGACAGGGCAGAGGAGCAACTTGTACCGTCTGTGCCATCTTTGAGCGATTACAAAAACATGTAACTATGAATTCCTGGAGGGTCTTTCCCAAAAAAAATCTATGATCTAAGAATATACAAGAAAATGGAAAACTAGGGACTGATCTGTTAGGATAAAAACGTGGTACATCTTGGCAGAGCGAGTCAGATTCAAGTCACAAAAACCTCCAGTTCTCACAGATATTAATTTAAAGGATTTGTCCTAGTTACATAACAAATACTGTTAACACTTTTAAGGGATTTTAATGGTCAGGATTCAGATCTGAGAGGTTTGCATCTCAACTTGCACTTTTCTCATGAAGACTTATGACTTGACTTGAGACTTCCTCTGACAGACCTGAGACTTGACTTCAGCCATTTTTCATATTGTCCGGAGTTGCTCTTTCACACATGTAGCACACAACACACACGTCCGTGTCAGACGCATCCTCACTTACTGGAAATACTGTGTTTGGTTTAGGCGAGGGGTGGCGCCTGGGAGGCAGGACATGATGCGGATTAGACCGCGGTCACGTAGCCGGTTCGTAATTTTGTCATAAACAACCGATTCTGTTGCCGTTCCTTGAATTTGTCTGACGGTTTCGGCGTTGGCCTTTGAGCAACAGACGTTCCAGAATCTCGTCATCTCTCCAGTTAGACATTCTTCGTTGGCTTCTTCGTGTAAATGACCGTTCTTCTTCACCCTTGGATGTTTGTTTTCTTCTGTCTCGTGGCAGCTGCATGATAGAAACCTCATCAACACGCCTGTGAATTCTCCGGATGATCGTCTCTATTCACTCATCGCTCAATCGGACGTCACACAGACTTTGTAGCAGGGAGCTGGCAGCGTAAAGTCTGTTCACTCTCCGATCCGAATGATTCGGACATTTGCATTCTCACATACAGCTCCTCCGGGTAAAGTCTAGATATTATCAGGCCTGCAGTGAAAGTGTGACACGTCTTTAATGACTTGAGACTTGAGACTCTGACAGACTTGACGCCTGACTCGTGCTTTTCTCAAATTACTTGAGACTTGATTTGGACTTAATCTCATTTGACTCGACACTTTGACTCGTCTGGAATGACTCGATAACTTGAGACTTGAGATCTCCATGTACTGACGCAGCACCCTTGTTTTGTGTTTTCCCCAACAGAAGCTCCATACTGGACCAGGCCTGACCGGATGGAAAAGAAGCTACTGGCTGTTCCGGCCGCCAACACCGTCAAATTCCGCTGCGCCGCGTCCGGAAACCCGACGCCGACCATCCACTGGCTGAAGAACGGCAAAGAGTTCAAGGGAGAGCAGAGGATGGGTGGCATCAAGGTGAGAGAACTTGAAACATGTTAACACCTCAAAGGTTACAGGAGCAGCGCTGTGATTTAAACATTCAAATCTTCACACCCGCGCCGCCTTGGGCTACCATCAGAGTGCCTTTTAGCAAGGCATGTTAATCCCCTGCTAGTCCGGCGGAGCTGCTGTGTGTCCCGTCAGAAGATCAGTGCGAGTGTTGCGATGCTCCCTGGTGTGAATTGCTATAACTGGAAGAGTGTGAAGCATAGTGCCGAAAGAGCGCTCATACATGCGATTCTTCTCACGGTAAATAAAGGTCAGAAAACGCTCCGCGGGGCCGGACGTCCCCGGCAGGCCGCTCTTGGCCGACCGAAATAAATCGAGAGAGGGTCAAACTGCTGCGCTGAAAACAGAGCGGGTGCACAGATACACGCATGCTCGCGTGATAGCTCAATGTTGACAGTAATGCAGTGCAGCAAACAGCTGTTGTACTCAGTTTTGTCATCGGATTCACTCTAAACACTGGGCTCTCATGTGGAATGGCACTGCTTAAAGTAACAGGGCTTGGTTTACTTTTGTGTTCCTTTAATGGCCCTGAGCTGCAGGATTAAAAGACAAACGCAGTGTGGTAAGAACATCGGAATTCAAACAGTCAAAATGTGTGTTTTGGTTGAAAATAAACTCAAACTTAATGACGTATAAATTCTAAAATGATGCCCAGAGATGTAAAATCTCCCAGGATCATTCTGTCCCGTCTCCCTCGAAGTCCTCGCACTGCCTCCATATAACAGGGTCAGGGAAAAGTCATGGAATTAGTAAAATCCTTGAAAGAGGGTTCCTGCAGATCCTTAAAAAAGTCTTAAACGGCATTGAATTCATTAATCTAAAAATAAGCCCTTAATTGGTGTTAAAATGTCTTAAATAAATCTTTTTTCTGATGTTGCATTTTTAAAATCTCAAATTAATTGGTAACTTATTAATATAATTCACTGCCTCTCACATTAACACACTAACACAGCCAACACCACACTCTGATTTTATTTATATCTATATATTTTGATCATATTTATTTAAGCACCATTTCGCTGCATGGTTAAAACCGGTACGAGGCGATGCATGAGGCTCTGTGGATTTTATGCAAAACGTTTTTCAAACTGCACGATGGGAATCAAGGCAGTGAAATCCCACATGCAGTTAGAAACGCCAACAAACGGCAGATATTTCCCAGTTCTGCTCTGCCCTCGTCTCCGCCACATTACATAAACGTTTGTCCATAAAATTGGTCTTAAATTTCATTCCTAGTCTAATTAAAAAAGTCTTTAAATCTAACTTGCAGAAGCTTGTAGGAACCCTGTTGGAAGTTTTGGAAAAGTCGTGGATTTTTGTTGTGTGTAATAATATTATGATAACCTTCCACCTAATGTAACATCACGGCACATTTATTTTCTGTAGCTGTTGACAACTAATATGCAGTGTTTGTTGTTGTTTTGATGTTTGAATCGATTTTGAATCTATGTAGTATGTAAACTACATACATATGTGGCCCAATGTTTTTCAGACTTATAGGTTGTGAATGGTCATGGAAAGTTTATGATGGATCCTTGAAAAGTCATGGAAAAGTTTTGAAATGTTGTCCATGTCCTTGTGGGAACAGTGTAGTAAAGTGATGAGGAGGAGAGAGAATTTAACTGTGAAGATCTGACAGTCGTCAGTAACTTTCACACAATGTTGGTCCATTCACATTTTCAAAAATCGTCTTTGTGATGTTGAACTGCATCGGCACTTTGTGACTTTAAACCGTAACAAATAAGCAGAAAGGAGTGACCTATCTTTTATTGTGACAGTGAAACTGCATCTTCTAATCGCAGAGTAAAGTGTGCGTGTGCATGTGTGTGTGTGTGTGTGTGTGTGTGTGTGTGTGTGTGCATCAGGCTGGCAGTGAGGCCAATAAGAGGCGCTTTCTCCCCCAGTGGAGGTTTTGGCATTTAAAG
>JAOVVB010234036.1:0-10022 GCA_028570985.1 Heterobranchus longifilis | reverse complement strand
ACACATTGTTGCACTCTTGTTTGTTTAATTTGTACAAAAACATTTTATACAATGTTTTTTTTACAAACAAAACTATGTTCCTGCCTATTTCTAGATTAAACAAATCAGATATAACATGTTAATTAGTGAGCTTTAGAGGTGCTAGTAGGTGCTAATTGTTTCCAATCTTTATTCTAAGCTAAGCTGCTCCTGGTGGCTTTGTTTTTAGTGTACAGACGAGAGTTATCAATCTTCTCATCTAACTCTTGACAAGAAAGGGAATATGTGTATTTGCCAAAATGTCAGACTATTCCTTTAAGACTAAATGACATTTATTTGCCGTTACATTCTGGACTGTTCGCTGTCCTGGCAAAGAAGAAAAGATTTGCATATTCTCCAACAGACAAATAGAATTTATAATCTTCTCTGCAGTGTTGTGACCTGCAGTTTTTCTTGCCTGGCCAGGTTTAAACGGCCCGATGATGGGCGTGTCAGTAACAAAATGCCACTGGCTCTTTCTGAACTTTCCAAACTCGCCGGACCTGAACTTGCCCTTGTTTCAACTTTCTGACCCTCTCTCCTTCTCCTTCTGCCTTCCCCTTTATCTCTCCGACAGTGTTCGTACATTTCAACATATTTACGTGTAATGTGACTGGACCTGTCCTGCTTCTAAACTATCCTACAGCAACACACACGCACGCACACGCATGCACGCACACACACACACACACACACTGTGCTTGTTGACTCAACAAACATCACACGTAATTAATTTATCTGCAGCGTTTTATCTCCACCAGCTACTGTACATAAAGGTGATAGTACCAGAATTGTATGACAGCACAGTGCCTTTGATGTCTCTCGTACACACACACACACACACACACTTGTACGCACACACACTTTTGTCAGGCTGTGAAAGGATGTGCTAACACAATTGTGTCACCCGCAGACCAAGATGACCCCGCAGGAGAAGCTGAAGCTTCGAATGCAGAAGGCGCTCAACAAACAGTGTGAGTTACAGAAACATGTTGAGATGCGTCTGTTGTACATTTTGTCAAATTATTAAGGTAATTTCCTGGGATTTTTCCTGTCCTGCAGCCAAGGCGGATAAGAGAGCAGCTCAGGTGAAGATCCAGCAGCAGGAACACAAACGACAGGTGTGTCTGTCTGCGTGTGTGTTTGTTTGTTTTGTACTTGAATTTCAGGCAGCAACGGAGACACGGTTATAGAGCCACTCCATGATGGCAAAAATCATAATCGTGATTATTTTTGGTCAATATTGAGATGATAATTATTGAACACGATTACTCATTGACTTTGGAAACATCATACATTTATTGAACTTTAAAAATGTTCCCATTTCCTGTCAAATATTCAGCTGTACTATCAAATTATGGCAAAAAAAGCTAAAAATAATAATCTATAAAATAGGTTCCTTTTTTTTCTTTTTCTTGAAAACCCAGAAATGTTTTGGTGCACTGACAAAATGTAATGGTTGTTTAATTTTAATGCTTATAAGTTGGCTGCCTTTGTTTCCAAAGTTATGAAAAACCTTCAGGATGGTTTATTTGTTTAGTTTGTATTTTTGTAATTTATGTTGCTACTCTGGTTTCTGGCATCTTTGTTGTTTTTTTTGTAAATAATGGTGTTTTGTGAGCCCATTTGGGCTGGGCATGTTATTCATGCATGACGCAATAAAATAAAATCAATCAAATTAATATAATTGAACTGTAAAACAAACAAAAAACAAATGTAAGAAAATTAGATAAAATCAATAATATATAAATATATATACATTTAGATAGATAATGTAAAAAAAATAATAAATTAGATCACAATAAATAAGATCAACTATGTGGTAACATTAGCACACTTCCACAACCTACTGAAAACTACTTAACATTTATTCAATATATAAAAATAATAAATACAAATACATTAGATCAAATGTTGTGGTGCCCTGCTACAATCTACTGAAAACACCTAAACATGTATTCAACATTTTAATAAAATATGTTCAATATATTCCAGTCAGTAACTCAGTGAAAACGCACCGCTGTAAAGGAAAGAGTGCGCTGGATTTATAACATGAGACAAAAACGAGAGCAAAATTGTGAAACAATGCGGCACAGGAATCGTTTTATCTCGATTACATTGCTGTGTGTTTATTCTGCAGGAGCGAGAGGGAGAGCTACGAGCCATGGCACGCAAGATACGCATGAAGTAAGAGTGTGTGCGTGCGTGTGTATGAGTGTGTGTGAGAAGTGGACGGTTTGGTATTTGTGTGTTGCAACTGTCTGACCCAGAAGCTCTGCTGCGTTTAGGGAGCGAGAGAGACGTGAGAAAGAGAGGGATGAGTGGGAAAGACAGTACGGGCGACAGAGCCACTCGCCTTCTCCTACCAAATATGGTAAGACTTTAGGTTTCTGATCACGAATAGCCATATGGATCTAATATATTAATTTATTGTGTGCATGCATTCTTGCATGGTCAAACAGAAGTAACCAAAATATTTAATAATCAGCTGAAGCTCTGCCTGATTATCTGCAGTCCGTTTCCGTCTCTGACAGTTTTATAGGCTGTAAGATGTCACGGCATGCTATTGTTTTGTTTTGATGGTGTCTCTGTGCCCTCTGTCCCTCCAGGCCGAGAACACAACTCACACAGAAGGTATGTAAGAAGCCACAAGAATCTGCACAGCTCCCATGAAGCACAATGAATTATGGGAGTCTTTCACATTAATGCACAAACACTCTCTCAAAGGCTCACCACAGTGCTGTTACACGCAACACTAAACTAAAGCTACTACAAAAAACTACTTCAGTATGTTCATTAGTATTATTAATGGTTTTAGGTTCAAGTCTCAGGTAGACTGGACCAATGCCCATATTTGAGACTTTAAAAAAAGCTTAGCATCAAAAATATGTGTAGATTTAAATAGGAACACATTCCTGTTTCAGTGTTAGATTCACAACAGTGCCTCTAACCAGATGGAATTAACAGATGTGTTGATTTAGCAAAGCTGTTCTTCAAACGTCACAATAGAAACAGAAGGTTGGTTTAGGGTTAGCACTATTGGAATATCAGCTGAACATACTATGGACCGACAAATCAGTTTAAACCACAGAGTAATAAACAGATTCTGCCGATGAATGTAGAATCTGTAGATCTGTAGGCGACGGGGACAGATTTCTGAGGAGACTGCAGAGGGCCAGAAGAAAAACAGGTTCCCAAAATATTTAGAGGGCAAGTGCACCGTAATGATCCAGGGCCACTTAAACATTTCTGGACTGGAAAACAAATTCAAAAGTTCCAACAGTATGAAATGGACTTCGGAAATAGAAGTTTGAATCATTTAATTCTTCTTTTGGGGCCAAAACTATTTCAAATGTAAATGATGCATTTGGTGCATACATTTTATTTCTGTTAAAATAGCCGGAAGGAAAGAAGAAAAACATAAATATAACAGGTGACTCCAAACCTTTGAACGGTAGCGTATATACCAATGTATCTGCGGTATGCTAATATCAGCCGATATATTGATCCGGCCAATTCATCTGGCGAGCTCTAGTCTCAAGTGAATTAAATTGTGGCTTCAATCAAAGTTTTGATTTAAGTCAAGGCAAAAGTCCTCCATTCTTATTCAGACTAATCAATAAAACTGTTCATCTTTAAGTATTGTTAAAGACACAATCTGTTATTCACATTTAAACAAAAGAGTCCAACCACCAACATATGAAAAGCAGGAGTGGAAAACTGAACACTAAACAACTCTGTCTACATTGTTGATGTTTAATGATGCTGCTAAAGGCTTGTTTACATCAATAATGTGTCTTTTATATTCAATAATGTCCAGAAACAGAATGCTTCTTTTTGAACTGTATGTAAAAGAAATTTTAGGACCAGAAAATTGCACATTTTCTTTGTGATATTTGTCAGATTGTGCTGCTCTCACCTTCACACTGACACATTTTATTATGTTTGCAGGAGGTCACGGTCTCGGTCACGGAGTCCATACTACCGATACTGATCTGCAGAAAACATCCTGCAGAACCATCGGTACACAAACTGTCCGACAAACAGCTGGACAGTCACCTGGAAATATGAAGAGATGGACGGACAGAAATCTTTATCTGAACATTTATTCTCTGGTATGTGTCTACAGAATCTAACATTTTGACTGCGATACCTTTAGTTTCACTAATTACAAAGTTTGAGTTTGATCTGCCCTTTTCATTTTTTGCTTCATCTTGTAAAGAGACTTTATTAAACGAGTTTCTTCTTCTGCATGCTCTTTTTTTTTTTTTTTTTTTTTTTTCTGCCTGAACACTTCTTCAACGTTTGTATTTCAAAGTACATAATACTATAAGCAATATCTCACCTTTTACCTCACATCATCTTCATGGCATTACGCTCACGCTAAAGACCGTTTTAAACACCTTTCATGAGCTGATGATGGACAGGATATTTATACACTTCCATTTAAAAATTCTTTATTAAATAAAACAAAAGTCCATGTATGAATTCTTTTTATACTCTGTCCTCTGCCTACCGGTTTAACAGCAGCCAATAACTTTTTATGTTCTCAGTAATGTGGAATGTTAAATACAAAACGACAAATAAAACTGACTTTGAAAGTATTTGATAATTTTCTTCTTTTTTTTTCTCTCTTGCTAAAACAGTGATTCTCAAAGTGGGGTCCGTGAAGTTTTCCGATTTATTCATTTAAATTATCATGATATAAAATCTTTTAAAGATTTCAACGAATAATATTTTAATTTTTAAATCTAAAATAATAATCTAATCAACTGTATATTATTTAAAATAATCAGAATCCACGTTTTATTTAGGCTTAGTGCACGCACTAAGTGTGAAACACCTTAATTCACATGTGTGTGTGTGCGTGTGCGTGAAATTAGCCCTTTTCTCTTGATTTGTCTTTAATATTTTGTTTCGGTATCGTGTTACTTGCAGCTAATTGAATTTATGTCAATTGCATTGTTTTATGGATATTTAATACATGTCTAATATATTTCAAATACATTTTCTTGTGTTCTTTAGACTAAAAAGTGTGAAAACATGAAATTATTCCAAGGTACATACATGAGGGTGTCCCTGGTATATTCTCTATTTAGTGAGGGTCTCCTTGGCTGCAAAACAACTGACAGCCTCTGCTCTATAATCCCTGTTGCTTTTACAGGTTAAATAAATACTGCATGTTCAGGTTTAGATACCTTGGTTTTGCATTTAGTCTGCATACGCAGGGCCGGATCTACACACAGATATTCTCGGCACATCCCGAGGGCCTCCTTGCCTCTCGGGGTCCAGACAAGAGGGGAAAACATCAACTGCCTCCACAATGAAACTATTTTAAAATATATGTTAACTACATTAAATGGTGTTTAACATATATTTTAAAACTATACAAATCATTTCCAAAACTTAATTTCAATGTTTGTTTATTTATTTGTGAATTAAGTAAATAAATAAACATGCACAATGTTGGCAACAATGTGTAGGAAGACAATAAATGAGATGTATAATATAGGGCTATCCTTTCCACTATGATGAAATGACTAACAAATGATTACCGAAATATAAATAGTTAAGCTCAAATATATATATCCAACTAATTTAATGAGCATCATCATGTGGCAGTTAAAAGTAATTTTGTTTATTTACCAACTATTAAAATGTGCGTATAGGGGAAAAATAGTCTGCCTAGTGAAATCCATCCATTTACTCCGGCGCTGTGCATACCTTTTAAATATTTGATCAAATGTTGCTCCATACATCAGTGTATGTACTCTGAAGTTTTTCAGTTTATTTGTATCAGTAGGTGGCGACAAATCTCACTTTTGCAGCGAAAGATGCTTCACTGCAGCTTCTTCTTACTGTCATTCTGTAACTTTTGAGGCATTTTTTTCTGTGTTTTATGGCTGTTTAACGGACAAGAAAATGAGAAATGAGTGCTCCTCTGGTTGCAGTTTGGTTTTGGAGACATCTGTGGTGGATCCTCTCTCAGGACCTAAATGTGGATTTCCATTATCGGATGTGAAAACCTTGATTGAAACCGGCAGCAAGAGAAAAGAACAGAGTGTGAAAGAGAAAAAAAAGCTTTAAGAGCGTGTCTTTGGAGTGTTACCCGAGGAGGGCGGGGTCAGGGCCGTATAGGCGCGGGGCGGGCGGTGCCTACAGTCGCCCATGCCCCTTTTGCCCTCCGCTCGCTGCGGGGGAAGAAGCGTGAACTTGAACGCAGCCTTCAGTGCTCTCTCACTCAGAGGACAGCCGGTGTTTATCAGTCTGCCCCCGCCGCTCGCTCCGGCTGCACTTATCGGAGAAGAAGACGGATTTTTGTTTTTTGGAGGGTTTGTTTGTTTGTTTGGGACCTAGAGAAGGGGCCAAACGCTCGACGCGATGTCCAGGCGCAAACTTGGGAGCAGACCGCAGCACCTGAGTGCAATTCAAGGTAAGCAGCAGCGATGTGTGGGCACGAGGACACTGTTTGGACGCGGATGTGATGTTTGTTTTCAGGTGAAATTAAAATGAATGCAGCTCACAGTTTTGTTTCATTGTCAGTTTGCGCGCATGGATTGAATTACGCACACCAAAATGATGGATGTTATTTAATCAAGCATGCGTAAAAAAAAAAAATCCTCCCAGGAGCATTTAAAGTATCTTCGTGTAAAACATTGACGGCAATCATGCCAGTGTGGATGTATCTTCCCTTTTTGGGCAAATATTTAAATAAGGGCTGATATTTTTCTTGTTTGTCCTGATGTTGCCTCTCATAGAGGAAGGACCGGTTTGTTGGCACGGTGTTTTCAGAGGCTACAGGTCCGAACACGATGATTAATATATCCAGGTTAGACCATGATCAAGTTTCTTGCTCGCTTTCTGCTCTCAGTTTTCCTCCAAAAAACCAAGATATTGGCTCCATCCTGCCTCATATAATGACCCTAATTAGGCTGGTTTTCTTATATTTGGACAATTAAATAATGTTCTAAATAATAATGTAAAATATATCCCATTCAGACTCACATTTGATCCCCATCCAGACTGTTCAAACATAAACACAACAGCAGCAACAAAGAAACATGTGGTGTTTGATGGGAAATAAGAGAGAAACTTGAACATTTGTTTTTTTACAGTTCTCTACTGGAGACCAGTGGTGCGTGTCTGCTGTGACCACAGGCCCTGACTCAACTCTGTCTGTGTGTGCGCGCGCGTGTGAGTGCGTGTGCGTGTGTGTGTGTGTGTGTGTGTGTGTGTGTGTGTGTGTGTGTGTGTGTGTGTGTGACCGCGCCTTGCAAGTCTGCACAAACAGCGCTGCCCTGAAACAGGAAAGGTGACATTTTTGAGTAACAACTGGCGAGATCTGACTCCAGACTGTACTGTCTGTACCTGTCCTGTGTGTTAGCCGGCCTAGCCGGGGCAGGTGGATCCAGTCGAGGCATCAAGGTGTGCCCGTGACCGCGTTGAGCAATACTGCCCCCCCCCCCCTTTACCTGGCCTGAGCTGCAAGCCTTTCTTAAGAACATATCCAAAGTTTACTCAGAGAGTCTGAAGAGGTAGAAGTTGTGTCCACTGTGCTGTAACAACACTCATCAGTGTGTGCACCTGCCTGCATGCATTTCAAAGTGCTCCCTGCTATAAGATTTGTCAGATTGTTGAATCAGATGTACTTTGCATGTTTGTGTTGTGAGTACACACACACACACACACACACACACAAACACACAAACACAGGGGCTGCTCTTATCTCAAACACCTTCAGTCATATTTTATTGCAATCCACTTCCTGTTGAGAAACTCCGGCTGCCTGTGGCTGGTGTAGGGGCAAGCTGTGAGTAAAAGGTGAAAGCTTTGGTGGTAATGTTGTGCAGATTGTGACATCAATGTGAGGGTGATGTTCCTGCGGGGAGTGATGGACAGTTGCTGTTGGGCTGGTGTCTCTGCAGCAGCTTCAGTCAGGGCAGATCTGTGTAGCTTTAAAGGAAGTGGTCAGTCTTGGCTGAGCAGATTGGCCTCGTTGCTTTATAGAGCTGACAACTGAAACTAGCACTTTCAATCACCACGCCTGTTTTGTCGTTCCACTTGAGGTCTAACAGCACTTTTGCCACTTTGTGTTGCTAATTTGTAAAAGCAGCGCGGTCAAAACTCCACTGTAACTGGGACTGTTGCTAAAGGAAGTGTGGATCAGAGCATTTTGGTATTGTCTGTATATTCAGCTTTTTGGTGGCGAGAAAGTGAGACATTTTAATGTCAGGTAGGGCTGCCCTAGTTGATTGACGGATCTGTAAAATCATGCAAAAGCACCACTTTAAATCTTGTGTTTGTCAGAGATGTGCTCATAGGTTTCTTGGAAATAAGTCATTAAGCATGAAAAACGCCTAAAAAATGACAAATCAACGAAAGCAATCTTAGTCGACTAACACCAAAACAACCGATTAGTCGACTAATCAGCCCTAATGTCAGGGATACTCAGGTTTAGTATTGATTTCTCTCTGTGTTTTGGAGATATAGCAGAATATTGATGTGTGTAAAAGTGATATCTCTTAATGGCTCCTTCAGAGAAACCACTCTACTATGGAGCTTTTTTTTTATACACACTTCCAACTATCTACGTTCTGCAGAAAAGGTGCTTTACAGCCATCGACTATAGAAAGACATGGGTGACAAATACAGGATGAAATGGGATTATCTCAATGAATCTGCAGGTTATTTTCCAGATTAATCGTTATTATAAAATGTCATAAAAGGGTGAAAAATACTGCAGAGTGCAAGGTGACATCTTCAAATGAAACTTTAATGTCGGAGGACACCAAGTAAAACAGAATATTCATATTTGAGAAGCTGGAATCAGCAAATCTTTACTTGAAAAATTACTAAAATGATTAATATTCTGTAGATTGAATAATCCATGCAGCTTTGTAAAAACATTCTTCTTTTTTTATATTTTCAGTACTAAGGGGTCACAGTGTTGAAATTTCTGTGCAATAAGGTTGTCACGATACCAGAACTTTAAACATAACTAGTATGAAAAAAAAAAAACTTTTGATACCACGGTGAAAAGAAAAAAAGTCCTTGGCGCACAAAATAGGATCATTTTTATTTATTTTTTAAATTAACAACCTGCACACAGTGCTGGTACAGAAAAAGTCAGTGCACACAAACTCACAGTTGATTTTCTTCCCTGTTGTTTCATCTGTGCAGCCTTGGGTTGAAAATTGTGGATATGTATATATATATATATATATTTATATATATATATATGTATATATCTTTTTTTTTTTTACAGCTTTGGTACTTTCAATACTATCAAATGTGAATCGTATCGGTTTGAACATGTGGTATTGAACAACCTTGCTGTGCAGTGAACTGTATTTGTATCAGTCTGTTAACTGACACTAGTTGTGTTTTTGCTCTGCTGTTAAAAAGTCTCTCTGTTAAAAGAAGTAAAAAGAATCTCTTAGTAACTGAACTTTCTCTCCTCCCTCCCAGATGTCCCTGACATGGCGGACGGCACCCCTTCATCAGACGCCCGGCCTCCTCCTCCTCCTCCTCCTCCACAGGTCCGAGCTCCTGCCGAGGGTCGTGACCTCCTGACCTGCGGCCAGTGCAGCCGGGCTTTCCCCCTGGCCCACATCCTGGCCTTCATCCAGCACAAACAGGGCGGCTGCCGCTCCCGAAACCAAGCCCCAAACACCAACGCCACCCCCCCCTCACCTGCCAACCGAGCGCAGCAGCAGCAGCAACAGCAACAGCAACAGCGGCAGCAGCGGCAGCGCTTCGCCAACGGCGAGCTGGGGCCGGGTTTCATCGAGCTGAGGAGAGGGGGCGGAGCCTGGGGGGAGGAGCCCGGCGTGAAGGTGAAGGCGGAGCACGGCAAAGCAGGTGAGTGCTCGGAGAAGGAGGCAGGTTGCTAATTAGTGACTCTGCTTTTTGTTTTGTTTTTTTGTTTTTTTTCAACCGTCGTCCTCTTCATTTAACAACTGTCCCCCCCCACCCCCCCTCCTCCCGAGTCCAGCTCATTAGCT
>JAOVVB010234035.1:0-10022 GCA_028570985.1 Heterobranchus longifilis | reverse complement strand
TGTGACATCACAACCTCACAGAAGTCCTGACGGCTCGTTTAAAGGCACAGTTTCTGAATACGGGCTGTGTGCATTTCTCTGTGGATTGAGCATTTATATAGCACCTAGGCCTGCTTTATAATTTAAAAAAAAACACATGGGACATTTAAGTCACTAAGAATAAGCACATGAAATGGAAATGTACAGCCAGGTTTCATTATGTATGACTTTTGTAATCGTATAAATACACTAACACGCTTTTAAACCCGTTTATAAATTAAACATGAACGCTCGCAGTCAGTATTAATCTTTCCTGGCCTGGATCGGGGCAGAGAGTGTGCGCTGCGCCTCGATCGGCCGTGTGTTGTGTCACACTCGCTGTGGATGCGAGAGGAACACGACCCCACTCGGGGTACTCTGCAACGATTACTCCTCCTTTGATCAAGCCAACACCCGCTGTGCCTTAATGCCTTGTCGCTAATTCTGGCGCCTTCCCACTGTCTTTCGGATTTGAGTTCTTTTACTCATCATGACATTAACATGCATAAAAACACACTGATAGAGCAACCCTATCTCTGATACACACATTTAATCCCAAACACATATGCACCCATGTAATGTAGACTCCACTGGGCTTCTCTGTTTTTCCCTGTTTATACGCACCATTTATGGCATATGAAAGCGTGTGCAAACAGCAGCTAATTCGTCCGAATCAACAGCAGCTCTGCAACACAAAGCCAAGTCTTTGTTGCCAACTCCCTCTGCATTATAATTCACACTGCAGAGAGGAGTGAGAATTTTGGAATCACTCTGTGAATATAGGGATTAGAGGGATTTGAAGAAGGACTTACAAAAAAAACTCCCTCTAAGCAGCCAACAATAACATGACAGGTTATATGATCACATGCAAACCAGAGCGTGTTTCATACACCCACCACCGCTGGTTATATATATATATATACACATAAACTCAACAATAACTTTGCAAGGCATAATCAGGTTTTATCATATCCCGCTATTATACACGCTCGCTAATCTCATGCTGTCTCCTCGCAGGCTCTCCATACAGAGACAAGATCACGATAGCCATTCTGCAGCTGCAGGAGGAAGGAAAGCTGCACATGATGAAGGAGAAGTGGTGGAGGGGGAACGGCTGTCCCGAGGAGGAGAGCAAAGAGGCCAGCGCTCTGGGGGTGCAGAACATCGGCGGGATCTTCATCGTGCTGGCTGCAGGACTGGTGCTGTCAGTGTTTGTGGCTGTCGGGGAGGTGCTTTACAAGTCTAAGCAGAACGCCGAGCTGGAGAAGGTACTGATGTTAAGAATGCCATATATTCTTTTTCTTGGAAGAGGTGTTGTTTCTGTTCTATTTTTGGGTGGTTTGGGAATACTCACATGCCCATATGAGTCATAGGTCGCTGCATTTGCTTCTCCTGTTCATACTGGCTGTGGAGAGATCCTTTGAGCTGAAGCTAATATGAAGCTTCAGCCAAATCAAGTGGGTATTTTTGCACAACATTCCTTCCTTTCTGAGCTGCAGTGAATGGATAACAAGCATACTGTCCTCACAGAAAAATGGCCATATAGGTTGTCTGTGCGAGCAGCTTATTACAGCCAATATTTACCAAGCAGCAACTCCAGTGCTGAATAATGAAGCCAAAAACTGCAGTTCTTCAAATGGCCACTTTTGGCTGCCTCCAAAACAGAGTCAGTCCCCTTAGACTCCCATGTTAAAATGCCCAACTTTACAGCAGAAATAAACATGTTTACAGCTAAAAAAAAATATATTTTTTTAATTATATTAATGTTTACAGTTATGCATAATTAAGGGCATGGCAGGGCATTTTTTAACACACCTGATAAGGCTTAGATTTCTGCATAACTAAGGGCTGGGCATTTTGAGTGACAGGTGGGTGCAGTCCCAGGTGGTAAGCATAAATGTAGGCCACCATCCAGGCTCCACCTCTTTGCCCATTTTCGGATTAGCCGGGAGTTAGGCGGCGTCAGGCACTGACAGGATGGCGACGGCCGGAGCCGCCCCCACATTGAGCTTCATTTTCTCTCTTCAGAAACCTATGGGTGCAAACGGACACTACGTCCATATTTTATACAGTCTGTGACATTTATGTTTGTTGCTAGGCAGCAACCTCTAGTGGCCATAGTAATTGTGATGGGAGCAAATGAGGAAGTCAGGTCAGGTAGTATAAAGAGCAAGAATAATATGTTACATACTTACGTCTGTAACAAACTTTAACTCAAATGATCTTTTTCCTAAACTTAACCAAGTAGTTCCGTTCCACAACGTTAAATAGAACTGTCATATACTCTGTAATTTCGGGAGTTATTGCCAAATGACCTATTCTGTTATTTTGGTATGAGGACGTGTTGCAGACTAATAATAAATGACATCATTTTGTACTTTTAAGCCTGTAACATATTATCCTGTGCTGAAATTTACACTGCATTTTTGCCTGGACGGAGGACTGTGGATTTCGTCCCCCCATCTTTTAATTTGAAATCACATCAGGATGGGCTCTCTGCCCGGGCCAGCATGGACGAGAAGAATTATTACAGCGAGCAAAAACTGCATGCGAGTGTTTTGTTTCTGAGACAGACTTGAAAAAAATGGATTTATCCTTTAATCTCGAGATTTGTCTGAAAAACGAAGACCATGCATGCAGTGCAGCATATTTGCAGCTTTTTTTTTCCTTCCCCCCCTCTGGTTATGTTTCTTTCTAGCAAGAGACCGAATATATTTCAGCCTGTTCTATCTGTGCTCTATTTTAGTACTGAGTGCACATGATTCATCACACAGGGTGGAGTATGTAATTTAGTGCTCTTTAACTTGTATAATGATGTTTCCAGATAATTGTGAAAGTCCTTTTGATAGCACGTTTTAATTATTTACATCTACAGAATTAGCACAGCGCAGCAGCATGTTACTTTATTGCAATAGTAATTAGTTTCTGGCTTCTTTTTTTTTTTTACGGTCTGCATATGTTTCAGAACACGTCTCAGCTATCATTAATCAAGAGCTGCAAGACTGGGTCACAATATTCCGATAATTTGCAAATGCCACAATCTCCAGGCTGCCAAGGTGCTACTAATTTACATGCAGACAACAAGCCTCTCCTTCTCTATTTTCTTCCCCCTGCCAACCTCCTCCACCCTAACATCACCATCCTTTTTTACTCCCTTCTCCTTCTCTCCATCACTCTAATCCACATCCCTCCTCATTGTTTTTCACCGTTTCTTTTTCTCTCACCCTTCCTGCCCCTCTCTACTTCTGTAATCACTCATCTAACCGAGTATACAAAATATCTCATTCATGCGCCAGACGAATAGCCTGTATGTAAAAATGGAGAGAAAAACAAAAATACCTGGTGCATAAGCCACCTACAGATATCCATCTCACACACCTACGCACATACGCAAACAGAAAAATAATAGCTTCATACTTTGCTGCTCTCCCTCCACTTTCATATCTCATCTGCTCCTACACCCTCTAAGAATTTGAATTAGATTTTGCATAATCAGAGAGTGAATGTATAGGAATTTGTCTTGGCAATGTTGATGCACAAGCATATTGACATTTTATAGGATTTCACGCCACATACATAATGCAAGAGGCTCATATCACGGATGTTACGCAACACGTGGTACTCTGTGACGGCGGTGATTGATGTTCTAAAAGAAGGTACCAATATTTTTGGATTTAATCTGCTGATATTTTGTCCTTTATTCAATATCTTTAAATGTTCTTCCAGAAGTCGGTTTGATTGTATTCAGGCTCAATTACATATTCTGTCGCGAGTATCACGGTTCTTATTGTGTGACTTTTTTTTCGACTTGAATTTTTGGATCTGAATTTGTGAACATTGAAAAAAATAATAATAATAAATAAATAAAAAATAATAATAATAATAATAAAATAAAATTTAAAAAAATAAAATAAAAAAATATATATTCAAATTCAGCTTTTGAAATTGCTAATCAATACATTTTTATTTCAAATAGGTGAATTCAGAACAAAAAAATTCAGATACATGGTTTTCAAAGTAAAATATTTCAGTGCTATGAATTCAGTGGTGTTTAAATTTCAATATCAAGTATTCAGTGGCTGTTACAATTCCAGTATTTATGTCTCTTATGGGGTATTGTTTGGGTGTCCACATACTTTTGGCCATGTATTACAAACAGAAGCAATATTGTTTTTAAACAATTACAACACACAATTTTAAAGATCTCCTCCTGACACATTTTAAAGTATGTAAAAATACTCTGCTATGATCAATATTTAAAATGTTTTTGTTTTTTTTAAATTCTGGATCTGGCCTCAAGCCCCGCCCACCACCGCTGCCATAGTTACGCCAGTCACTTGTAGCAGGATCATCTCACAGAATGTCCCAGCCACAAGTGATCTGATTGGTTCCTTGGTACATATGATGTCATAAAACCCGGCTTTTTGAATCCAGATTTTTGAGACTGTTGTTGGCACACTGCAGTTTGAAGGCAGAAATTCTCCGCCATGCTGTCGACTGCTCATTTCACTCATATGTCTTGTAGCAAATAAAAAACACCATATAGACAGGTTAACATGGTTAAAAACTTGATTTTCACGAGAGTGGCTCTTTAACAAAAAGATACATTAAAACAATAGAATTAGTCCGGTATGGACATGGATAGCCATTAATGTTGCCAATGAATACATACTCTCTGTAGGAAAATAAAAAGGAATAATGACCGTTGTATTTCGTGCAGCAGAGTTGCATCACTTTGAGTCATGTGGCGAACAGCATGGTGCCGGCTATAACTTCTCCCTCTTTCCTGTTGTCTTCTGCAGCGATCATTCTGCAGCGCCATGATGGACGAGCTGCGCGTGTCTCTTAAGTGCCAACGCCGTCTCAAACAGAAGCCTCAGCCGCCCGTCATCGTTAAGACAGAGGAGGTCATTAACATGCACACGTTCAACGACAGGAGACTCCCAGGAAAGGAAACCATGGCATGAACGCCAAACGCAGCCCCAAACGCGCCCCTCGATTAAAAACCACGGAGGGGAGACAGGGGGTCAAATGAACGCTGACTGAATCGCAGACTGAGGTTAGCAGTCAAAACAGGATTCCTTTTGAACCCACTTGCTTATGTAGACGGATGTTTCCTGTGGAAATATAGATACCTGAGCAGTGTCACCTCACTGTGACGTTCACTATTTTGAAGGGAGCTGGAAAGGAAGGACTTAAAAAAAAAAAGTGTGTAAATTGAAAAGGGATCCAAGCAGGTTTGGGTCAAAACATAAGTCTGGTCCACACTAGAAGTGGACTTAAATACACACACATACATACATACACATAACACATATATATACACACGCACGCACACACACACACTCTCATCTGACACACTTTACACTTGTGCAGAAGGGAAAACTCTATTGTGACAGTAACACCAGATGTAGTTTTTCTGTTGATGTCAATGCCCTTTTGTCTTACCTCCATGTGTGTTTGACCCCATCGGTCCCTCCCGTCAGTGGCTTTCTTTCAAATGATTTAAAACAAACACTAATCTCACGCCAACAAAGGGAACGGTAGTCAGTGCCAAATGGTTTGCTATGAACCGATGTATAAAAGTGATATTTAGTTTGGAATCATCTATGCTGACCTTGTCGAATACTCATCGTTTTCTTCTGTAATGCCTTTCTCGTGCCAAAGTTCTGCCATCGTGAGGAACTTTCTACCATGCCTATTATTATGTTCAAAGCCTCTACAAGCAATGTATACTGTCAAAGTCCTTATTCATGTCCGTCCTTCCACGCGGTCTGCAGTTTTCACTCTGTATCAGTTGTTGTTTAAAAATGCAGGATTTCTACAAAAATGTTTGTTTTTGTACAAGAACAAGAAGTTTTGTAGTACTTTGTATAGTGGTAGCCCCTCCTCTGGAAAAAAAAAAAAAAAATATGTAGCAGATACCAACTCAGCCCCCAAATTCTGTCAACTGGTGGCTATGGGGCTTCAAACTCTGCTGTGTAGGGTTCATTTCTCTCATCAATCAGAGATTCAGTCTTTTGTCTGTCAGTATCATGGGGCCAGCTGTACATACCGTCTGGGGACAATGTGGTGGTTTTTTGGTGGGTAAGAACTGTAAACTAGAAGTGGCGCTCAAAGTAGGAAAGGTGGTGACTCATTCCGGAAATGGGAGCGGAGCTTCTGTCAGCAAATTCCTACTGACAACAAGTGTACACAGATATCTGTCTGTAGCTGTGATGAGTCACCGTGAAAGACGTAGTAAAAACATGCAAATGTCGCTTGTGTTAAAGTCAACATAAGTGTAGTTACCAGGCTGCAATGTTGTTACCGGGGTACATTTCAGACTGCAGACAATTCAAGTTTTATCCTGGGGTCAAGTACTGAACGTCTTACTTAAGAGATAAATTGCTGTAATAGAAGAAGAAAAACTTGATTCCAGAAAATGATTGAAACTAGTTATATATATATATATATAGAGAGAGAGAGATCTTTGCATTGTGGACAGGCAGTGGAAATTAATAATTGGCTCTGAATAAGACAATCTCAACACAAGGTCCATTTAGTTGCTGTTCTGGAGCTTTCAATTATACCATGACCTTCATCTGCAAATTAAAATGAGCCATGTCAGCTTCTAATTGTTATAGTCTTTTTTTGTGATCAAATTTTTTAATTTTTTAATTAACCTCAAATGTACAACCAAAAACACAACTTGACAACAACAAGTACACTCAATCATCACAAAATATACAAAATGCAGAGTGCAGAACAAAAATACATAAACTAAAGTGCCAAAACAAAACGGGAAAAAAGAGTAAATATAATAAAACCCAAGCATCACGCCTCCTCCCCACGACACACACACACACACACACACACACAGAAACAGATAGTTACTACAGATTGGCGGTTTAAAGGATAGGAATCATATTAAAATATTTTTAAGGGATTCAGCTGCAGAGCTCATTAGCCCCATTAATTCAAGAAGTCGACAGCTCCAGATAAACGTGAGGACCCAGTGTCTTGTGGTAAGAGTGAGTGGTAATTATCATCATCAACTTTTAAGCAGCAATGGATGAGAACTCCTTGAAGTGCTCATTAAGAATCAAAATCAAAATTTTTAGCATCTACCATTCCAACTGGGCAACTCGTGTCTTCTGAGGAAGATCATGTGATATGAAAAGCTCCAGAGCAGCTAATAAGTGGGTGAGATTGTTGTTTCCATGGTTAGGAATGAATTTTGAACCTCAACGATGGGCGACTTGTGAATGTATGTAACAGCACAACTGCAGTAAATGTGATGTAGGAATAATCAGCAGTTTTCGAGGCACTTCCTGTATGTTACCATGGTAAACGTCTCGCCTCGGCTCGTCGTTTCACTCATGTTCCCTGACGGGGACTTGAGCGACCCGGGGGGGGGGGGGTTGTTGATGATAACCTGTGGGCGGGGTAGATCTTTTATCCACTAATTTTCTCCAGATTGTCGTCACAAAGTGACACAATCACATTTGGCCCCACGACACTTCTTGTCTGTTACCTCTGTCCCATGTTGTGAAATGACAAGCATACTTGGTAGGTCTTCACTGCCCCTGTCTTATTTCTTACCCAGTTAATCATTTGGATCTGTTACTCAGAGACAAAAAGAAAACACAAGGGCCATTGCTAGTGATGACATCTCTGCTGTACATGAATGGATGTAATCAATGACTTATTTAAAACAACCACATATACACATTATGAAAATTGACAGGGAAGACGTAATCCTGAAACTCCTTGGCGTTCTACCAGTGTTGCTTGTCATTTTCCACGCAGCTAAAGCAAGCGGAAGTGATTGAATACCAGGAAACATTTATTAAAAACGACTCCAAAGGCTTGGCTGTCCTGTAGAAAACAAATTGTGAGCTCATGGAATTTGACATCGATGCAAGGTTTTACAAATAATGTCATTAAAAATGTCATAATTGTAGTTGTGCCTTTTTATTATTCATACAGCGTTTTCATATCATTTTGGTAACAAATGAACTGAAGACAGGATGTGTTTTGGTAACTTATTTGTCCTGATGCCATCAAGCATAATGATGAGCAATATTTCTGAAATGTCAGGCTCTTCTAATTGATTAAAAGAATACATTAGGTAATTGCTAAATTGTTAATCAAATCAAAGATTGTAAGCATGTTGAGCAGCTATATTTCTGACTGGCTCACTCGTCCATCTATCCACCTGGCTGCGTGCCACACTTTTCTGACCGCAGAGTTTTTGAAATACCCCTCTGAGGATCCCAGAAATCCAGATGACCGTAAGTATATAGAATTCACAATGATACACGGGAGACCGCGCAGCCTGACTTAAAAAGGTCCAGAGAATATTCCACGCCTCCTGCCTCTGATTTTTCATTGTTTATTGTTATTTTCCCTCCCACAGGCGGTGGCAGGCGGGCGGTCAGACAGCTCTGGGTTTCTGACAAGGTTTTCTGGGAGTAATGATAAAAACTGTTTCTGCAGCCCGAGCTCTGCCGCCACAACATAAATGGCCACCCTGTCTGCCCTCCAGATTGACAGGGAAGGTCAGAGCATGCGTCAGTGCGTTCAGCAGGGACCGTTTAGTCTGTCACACTTATTTCCATCATATTAAGTCCTCTTCCTTCTTTTCCTAAGTGCTCATTGGAAAGGTATCCTTGGATAACATCTTGTTCATTAGGCAATTAATGGCCGAGATTGCGTTGTGGACTGAAAATTGCTTTCTGAATGTGACTTTGGTTTGTCATACAGATATTATAGGCTAATAGCACCTGCCAAGGAAGGTTTTGTGAAGGAGGAAATGTATTCCTCTGCTCATTTCCCAGTGCTTTTAATAATTCAGGATCCCAGATTAAGAGTCGTGTAAGTCCTTTTTTTCCCCTTTCAACAAGCAGCACATGCACTTGTAAAGTCATTACATACAGTAGGGGGGGGGGGGGATATAAATGCATCTAACGTCAGAGATTGAAAATCCCTGAAAAAGGTCATAGTATACTGTAGTATGTCGTCACAAATGTCGCAAAAAAAGTAAAAAAGGCAGAAAACATGTCATACTAGAGTAAAAAATGCTGCAAAAACGTCATAGTATAGTATGTCATCAAAAATGTCTCAAAAAGCCGTAAAAGCCTCGTAGTATAGTATGTCGTCAAAGATTAAGCAAAAACGTCATATGTCGTAAAAATGTTGCAAAAACATCAAAAATGCTGCAAAACCGTCATAGCATAGTATGTTATAAAAAGTTTTTTACATAAACTCCATATTCTGTTGTCAGGTTTCAGTCAAGAATAAGAAAGACACATTTTCCCTTATGAGTCACTTACCCAGCAAACATGCCCTTTCTGGGCCTGTGTGGGGCCCGTGTGGGCAGAAAATTGTGCCCCGCATGTGCAGCCCACTGTGGGCCCTGTTACTGTTGTGAAATGCAGGGCACATGCAGGCCCCACACTTTGGGCCCCAGTGGGCCAGCCTACATGTGTGGGCTGCCCACAGTAGGCAGAGTGGGTCCCCACTGGGGCCCATATTATACCCACATTATACTCACACTATGCCCACAGTATACCCACAGTGTCACAGTGTGCCCACAGTATGTGTGGGCCCGACTTTGACTGAGGACGCCACCATGTCGTCACCTGCACAGGGAACTGTGGGAGCGGGTGCAAGGTGCAATTAGTCGGATCGCTCGCGCACCAGGTGATCCCGACAGTAACGAGGTGGTGAGCGCAGCTCCCCGTGATTCTGAGTGGGATGCTCATGGTTGCGGGAGTGGAGGCAGAGACTCTGGGGACAGCAGTAGGAAACCCACCTCGCCAAAAGAGGGCGCTGGCTTGGTTAGTAGTCGGGGGGAGACATTTGACTGTTGCGCCCGGAAATTACCAGGAGAGAACAGGTGTGGGATGTGTGGGGTAAGTGTGCGAGAGAGGACCAGAAATTGAGTAAAAACATAATATCAGTTAGTGTGCGTAAACCTGGGCCGCTCCGGTGGATTCTGTCAGCGCGCAAGAAGGCTG
>JAOVVB010234034.1:0-23717 GCA_028570985.1 Heterobranchus longifilis | reverse complement strand
GGGGGGGGGGGGGGGGGGGGGGGGGGGGGGGATAATGCGCAGGATTAGAAGCATCTCTCATTTTGCTTCATTCAAGCCCGAGGACATTTCGAGCTGCTGGAAGGGAATTAGAGGGTTGAGTCCTGTGTCACAGCCCTGTTAACCTCCTCAATGGCCGACGTTATGTTCCGCCGCAGGAGCTTGGCGACAATTGAAAAGCGCCTTAAACCATCCTAACTACTACTACTACTGACAGCAGTTTACATCAGTGTAGGAAAACTACCGACCTATCTGTGGTGTATATATTTAGATCTTCCATTTTCCTCCTGCAGTATTCTCAGCGTGCTTTGTATTTACTTGTCCTAATGAGTCAGACCAGGAAATGTGGTGTCATGACTACCCGAGTCAAGGATTTCTCTGTTTGTTTAGCCTTTCATCTCAAGGCAAAGTGCATTACACTGCCATAGAAGATAAGAGTTCTTATGTTCCTGCTATGGCACCCCTCGATGCAACGCTTAAAACAGCAGCTCGTGTTGCTTCAAAACACATTTTTCCTTCTACAAATAAAAAGTTGAATTCATAGGCATCAGACGCACGTAATAATGAAGACTTTGAAGGGATTTAATAAAAGGTATTAACTTTTTTTTTTGGCGAAACGTGGATGCTTCACACACATGTTGAACCCGGCAGCACAAAAGATCTAAACAATCAGCACAGTGTCACCGATTCAGTATGTCTCCCCTTCTTTTTTTGAGGATTATAATGATGAAGTTGACCTTTTGGGTACTAAATATCATCACTTCATCATTTTATCCTGTCAGACATTTGTGTGAAACATTGTCGTAATAAGCATTTGAATTCTTGAGTTATGTGAGGTCACACTGACCTTGACATTTGACCTTTAACCACCAAAATCTAATCAGGTCATCCTTGAATTCGTCCTTGAATGTTTGTGCCCTCAAGGCGTTCTTGAGATATCGCATGCACAAGAATGGTCGTGTCTAGAAGGTAACCCTAGATTTGCGAAAACCATCGAAAACTGGCAAAAACTCTTGCAAGCCTAACCCTAACCTTACCGTTCGAGATTAACGCCTAACCTTACCCGTCTTGCAAGACTTTAGTAAATCTAGGGTCAGCTTCTAGACACGACCCACGGATGGACGTGAGGTCACTGTGACCTTGACCTTTGACCTTGAAAATCTGGAGTCCAAAAACTCACTCAGTAAGTACAGCAATGGTAAAAAACAAAAAGGAGCAAGATCAAAATTAGGGCTGCACAATTAATCGACATTTTATCAAAATCGCAATTTGGAGTAGTACAATATGCAAATCGCCAGGGGTGTAATATTTGTTAAAGTCAAACTATGTGTCAAAATATCATTCTGAATTATGTATTGTGGTGCTGCAGCAGTGTTAATTTTGACAGCAAATTTAAATTTAGTTTTAGTCATATTTTAGTCACTTGAATTAGTTCGTATTTAGTTATCTTCTCGTTTTCGTTGATCAAAATTATAACGAAAATTATTCGTCGACGAAATTAACACTGTGCTGCAGAGATGTCTCGGCCTACAAATTATATTCTACAGATTCAAGAAAAATTCTTTGTTTGGTACAGATCATCTCAAAAAATCGCGACTCATATCGCAATTGCAATATCAGTCAACAGTTTGTCATCGGTTAACAGTTTGAAGTCACATGTCAAAGTTGACCAACTTTGACTGAATTTGGTGCAAGATTTTGCTGTCACAAATACGTTTACAGCATGAAGAGAAGCAGAATTTAAATATTTGAATTTCACCGACATTTCTGACCAAACTTTTCGATACGTCCAGCTAAGAATGGGTCGAACTGAGTTCTCAGTTCTAGAAACCGGAGTTAATTTCCATTTAGAGGTGACCCCCAGCAATTCATTATGACCTCTCAAGGCGATGAGGAGGACATCTCTCCAGACTCGTCTCGCCCCGTCCATTTGTTTTAGCAAAGCTGAGTCAATGGTCTCAGATGTAAAGATAGTTAGTAGCTCCTATTTTTGTGTGATGAGAATGAAATAAGTCAATTAAGACTAACTATTCATGTGAAAACTTGTATGAGGTTTTGATTGGATATAGGGACAAAACCTGTTTCCGTTTTCTTGGAAAGAAGACAGCGATTTCCTTCTTTCTCCATCCTGGCCCGCAGGGTCGTTCACCACCTTGATGGTTCTGATGCTGTTATTTGGCTACGGAGCGATGCTGTGCCTGGAGCTGTGTCTGGTGTTGACCCACGCAAGACCGGTGGACAGGATGTTCCTGAGCGTCCCTGGGCTCCGGGCTCTGTCGGCGGCCCTCAGCCGTGTTTGTTTTTCTGGCTGAGAGCTGCCTCACTCTGCCTCAGCAAGAATGTAAACACACGGAGCATACATGCACGTGTTTCTGTATGTGCTGTATATGCTTTTGTACACGTACAAACAAATGTACAGTTTGCAGAACACATGGGTGCAGATGTCAAAAAAGTAAACATTTAAAAAATGATTGGGAATTTCTGGGTATTCTGCTGCACCTGGATGAAAGTTTGGTCTACTAATCCTACTATACTGATACTATTGGACAGTTGTAATATTAGTGAATCCATGAGGCCATTACTTAACTTAAAGGAGACTTACAGTTATGTTTTTCTTTATTTTCTTCATATTAAACGTGGCTTCAAATAATGAAGTAAGCGCATGTAAAAGTAATCCCTCTGAGCAAAAACCTCAGATTTCAGACTGTTCTGAATACCTGTGCCGGGTTTCTATCATGGATGTATAAAGAGGTTTCTCGCAGGATGCTGATTGGTCCAGTCAGACCTTGACCGGCCCCAAATGCTTTACTTGGAGCCTGGTAAGATGGATTTGTGCGATCGCGTGATTTCGTGATATCGCAGGAATCCAGCTGCCATCCAAGGTAAAGCCCTGGCTCCCGACTGTTTGCAGCCCTGGCTCCACAATGGTGGAACGAGACCCTCACTGACATCAGGACAGCAGAAACCTGACACATCTTCTGTCGCAGACTGAAAACTCAACTGTTCAGATTGGTCATGAGTAGAAGAAGAAGAAAAAAAACGTCTTCTAAACGTCTAAACTGTAGCACTTGAAGCAGTTTGCTTATTTGGCGAATTTGTGCTTGCATGATTCTTGTAGTTTTTGCCTTGGATAAAAGTGTCAGATAAATTAATGTAATATTCATATTAGTGACAATTAACATGAACATTTCATGTCCAGATAAGAAAGATGTACATTGATTTACCAAGTCAACAAATCAAAACGTTTGGTCCAAATGGAGGTTTGTGGTTTCATACGAAGCCCTGACCTCATTTCCATCTGAATTTGGAAGACAGTAGTCTCACTGACACTGGAACCAAATAAATAGAAGTCCGACTGATAGCGTTTTACTGTACTGCAAATCACAGGTGATTCCATGTAATCAATCTACCCTGTCCTTATTTCAGCTCATCAGAGTTACTTGATGTTGAATAATAATGGACTTACCTGGTTTTGTAGATATCTTGTTTCTAATGAATACATGAATGTAGCCTAGACAGAACAACAAAGAAAAAAAAAATCCCTGAATTGCATATATTTCGACACAACAGACATCAATATATCAGGTCTGTTTTTATTTTTTTTATAACTGCTTATTTCTACTCAGAGCACTCTATCCCAGCATGCACTCGGCAAAATGTTGCAAATGAACTCCACATAGAAAACATAAGGGCCTTCATTGTTGAAAGAAGATGAGTTTTATACTGAGAGGTTTGAAATACTCACAGGAAGTGCTGGCATAAAGATATTCACGTACATCTGAGACAACCTGGAGAAAGATTTTACCTCAACATCAACAAGAAATATACACTTGTTTTTAACAATAAATAAATAAATAAATGAAGCAGAAGAAGAAGACAGAGTATACCTGGCCACCTCTGGCTCCTGTCTGACAGCCAACAGAATGGGCTCCGTGTTAACGAGGATCGCCCAACAGGGGAAACACGCCATTAACAAAATGAGGATCGCCCGCTGCAGAATAACCCCAACTCTCAGGAGGTTATTGCTCCCAAAGGTCTAAAACCAGAGAGTATTATTCATTGTCAATACTTGTCATACCTGATGAAAAATAGTATATGACAGGCCAAGGCCCTTACCTGAGAAATTAGAGTATCACATGCTGAAGCCAAACCAAATCCAATAGATACTCCTGTAACATTAATAACCTGACGATATAAAAACATTGGTGGATTATGTTTTGTTGCTGTATTGGTTTAACTTTCACTGTGAGAACATTACTGTACGTACTGCTATGGCCAAAGCCACCCCGGCCAGCTCTGTTTTCCCCAGATGGCCACAGAAAATAGTGCTGACAAAACTCACTGCAAACGACATGAGCTGAGCCATAGTCTGATGAGAAAAAATGTACAATAATGGTAAGTCCAAGCATTATGTTACTTTAACTTGGGCAACACTTCATAACAAAGGTACAAATCATATACTTAAGTAATGTTTAACTAATGCATGACTCGTGATGATTTAACGCAGGATCACAAATTCCTGTTGCTCACCATTAACAAATGATCAAGTTACTATGGCTTTATGTGGTTAGTTCACACTTAACAGATCAGCAATTAAGGAATGTTATTTTATTTCATCATATTTATCAAACTGGTCATCAGATGCAAACATTTACATGTTGCTGCATTAAACCAAATATCATCTAGCAGATGCTTATTGACACATTAGAGGAGAATTAGTCTCACGTAGCCAGATATCTCCACAGCACTGTGTCCGCACTGGGGGGTGGGTCTGGATTGAATGTCTTTCACTCCCGTATAGTACAAACAACTCTCTGGCCTGTTTATATTTCTTTAAACCAATCACAATCATCGTGGGTGGCGCTATGCCCCAGCTGCAGCGAAGAGACTTTGAGAACCACACGGAAGGAAGGAGGGACTTCCTCCTGCCGGGGCAGGAAGTATAAAGCTTTATGCCGACACTGATTATGAAACCCAGCCAGACTAGCTAGAAGGTAACCCTAGATTTGCAAAATTGGTAAGGTTAGGCATTAACCTTGAATGGTATGGTTAGGGTTAGGTTGTTAGGAAATGAGTCTTGCAAGAGTTTTTGCCCCTTTTCGCCAGTTTTCGCCGGTTCTCATAAATCTAGGGTTACCTTTTAGACACGACCATTTAAAACGGAACACGGAGGACGAGGGATCACACGCAGGACTTTGACCCAGGAGACCGAGTTTGCCAATACCTGTGTTTTTTTTAAATTAAGCATAACAAGTCGTTTTGTTGCCTAAACCTAACAAAGTGTTGTTGTTGTTTTTGTTGTCTAAACCTAATTGAATTCTTCCCGTTTCACGTTACTGGGGAATGTCGTTAAAACGGGACACATGTTCATCTGATCTTTACAAACTGCTGTGCAATGTTTTCATATGATATAATGGTTTATGAGAATGCGTTGCATTATCACTTACTGGACAAATTGACACTTTGACCTGATGAGGGCGCTAGATGAAAGGTCAGGGGATCACCTGACCTGTAACACCTGAACATGAGTGTCTGTAACAAATTATGTGGCAATCCATCCAATAGTTGTCGAGACATTTCACTGAGAAATATCAACATCAAAGTCATTGGGATTCATCATCTGGGAAACATTAATGTCTGTATGAAAAAGTGTGCCAATCCATTTAGAAGATGTTGGGATGATTCACTGGATAAGTGATAACTTTGACCTGGCATTAGAGGAAAAGTCCAAAACCAGTGGGATTTATCCTATGGTTGATAAAACATGATGAAGTGCCCCCGAGGGAGCCCTTAAACTAGAACGGCCATGAAGGTCATTTTGACTGTTTATATGTGTAATAACTTTGCTGAATGAAAAAATACAATCCTGCTGGTTCCTGGACTTTATATAGTATATATATAGTATTTTATAAGTGTTGGTTATACAAGTATTAAAAACAAAATAAGAAGGGTTTAAAAAATAACAAAACAAAATGTTAAAATATTTGAAAAAAGGCACAGATCAAGAACAAAAAACTGTAATTATAACAAGTAAATAGAGATGTGCCACAAAGCGGCTAGTGCTGAGCAAAATACAAGCAAAGCACAAAAGCACAAATCAACTCAATCCTTTATTTCCTCCACATGTGGCTCAACAAGCCTAAAAATAAAGGAATTATATTAGTCTGTGCGAGCTTATTTCAAATTTTGACACGCTTGTTGCTCAGCAGCACCTGTGCACCACCCACATGCCACATTTTATTGTTTCTGAAACCTAGGTCTGTTTAGAAGTGAAAAGGCTGCGCCGCAGGGAGATTGCATGATGTTCAAGTGGTGTAATGGTTCAGCCTTTTATTGGGCTCCAGTCGTGGTGCAATCTGCAATTGCTGTAATGAAGACCGACCTAATTATCTCAACAGACAGAAGTCCACTCTGCACAGGACTCTAATTATGGCCTAAATGCTGCTGTCTCACTGTTCAGAGTCAAACCCAGGGGTTATTAGGGGGCGACACACACACACACACACACGCACACACACACGCACACATGCACGCACGCACACACACCCTGAAGGCTCAGTGTGCTCAGCTTCTGTGCAGGCATTATGGTCTGTAGTGGTAGAGACACTATGCCCCCGTCTGTCCGGTGACGGTCATTGGCTATCATCTGATTAATAAATCACAACCTCAGATGTCACTTGAGCAGCATTGTATTGCAAAGTACTTTGCACCAATACTTTACAGGAAAATCCCATTGAAAAACCCACGTGTTGTACGGCAGCAAAAAAATAAGACAAGACAAGATGAATAATACATAAAGTAATGTCTGAAAAAGAACAAAAATGGGCAGCAGGGATAGTTACTGATAGATTACTCCAGTCCCATTCTGAGCCCATTCATTTTGATTTTATGAATGTAGAACAGTGGTGGATGAAGTATTCAGATCCTCAAGTACTAATACTACACTGTGAAAATACTTGTTACAAGTAAAACATAAAAGTATGTACTTATAATCAGGAAAATGTACTTTTGTATTAAAAGTAAAAGTACTCAATGCAGAAAAAAATGTGAGCTCTACTATACTATACTACTATATATTGTTAGGTAGAGTAGTGTCATTTATAACAAAGCATTATATTTCATAAACTTTTACTATGTTTTGTATGCAAAAAATCTTAATCTATAAACTAACTAGTATCTGTAGTGCAGTAAAAAGTACCTCAAATTTGTACTTAAGTATAGTACTTGAGTAAATGTACTGAGTTACTTTCCACCACTGATGTAGAATAATTGCAGTTTTATCCGCTCTTGTGGATTGTTTCGGGGCTGAGGAGCGTAATAAATGAAATGTTGTGTTTGGGCTTGTGCAGTGACCTTCATTGTAGGTATTGAACATCCAGGTGAGGAGACCGGACACTTAAGGAGGGAGGAAGTATTGCAACAATTACCTCTTGAACAAACAACAACTACTGTCTGAAGTATTCTGGCGTACAAAGGAATATGCACACGGTGACGTGAGTTGGTGTCAGCTAATGAGTGCAGCCAACAAGCGGTCACACAGCACAGTGAGATTTCAGTATGGGAACTGGCATCATTAATAAAGCAAAGGGCAAAGTTTAGCTCTTGTTATTGGAAGTAACAGGTGCAGTGAAGATGGCAGCATGCACATGTCTGCACAATCAGTTATTTCAGGGGGCATAGGTGGCTTATATCACTGGTTTTCTTCTGGAAAAGAGCGAAAAGGGGACATGTGTGGGAGTTAAATGAACTCTGCAATACTGATATATTTTAAAGGTCCCATATTATTTTCATTTCCAGGTTCGTACTTGTATTTTGGGTTTCTACTAGAACATTTTTACATGCTTTAATGTTCAAAAACACATTTTCTCATACTGTCTGTCTGATTCACCCTCTGTCTTGTTTCCGGGTCTTGCGCATCTTGGCGTCTCTGCACCGTCATTGCAGCCGGGGAATAACAGTAACAGCACTGTAGCTGTACTTTCTACCTATATATAATATAGTTGTGACATCACAACCATGCAGAAGTCCCAACAACTCGTTTAAAGGCACAGTTTCTGAATACGGGCTGTGTGCATTTCTCCATGAATTGAGCATTTTGATACTTTCACAATGTTTATATAGCACCAAGACCTGCTTTTGAATTTAAAAAAAATTGTATCTCACTTTTTACAATATAAGACCTTTAAAGTGGCCAGTAAAAAAAAGTTAATCCCCTTTAAACAAAGATGAAACCCAATTGTATACAGGGTAGATATGTGGAGATTATGTCTGGCAGAGACTTGGATATATACATATATGCATCAGAAAATTGGACAAGAAAAGAGAACATAGAGGGCAGCATAATGAATGATGATTACGTGCAGTGAAAAACAACAGGAATATGAAACACAGATAAATGATTTGAATGAATGATCCTCCAGAGAGCAACAGTATGGCCTTAAACTACAACAATGCGATTTGTAGTCAAGGTCACTGAGTGTACTAATAATCACTTGAGTCCCGTTCTCTGACAACATGCACTTTAAAAGCAACATGAATGTGTTATTGATGCTGCCAGCACATCTAATGACAATATGCATTTACATTATTATTATTATTAATAATGCTCTTCAACAGAGCTTTGTATTGCTAGATTATTCACCTCTACCTGAGGGCATTTATCCTTGACTGTATATTGTGCACAGCTCTGCAAGCTAGAATCACAATGATGCACGGTTGTTGTGTAGCCTCACAACTGCCTACAGAAGAGTCTATATTTGTCTATATGACAGTCCAATTTTCCACAGACCAGCAGGGGAATGTGGAAAAATACAATTTGAAAAAAAGGGAAAAAAGACAGTGTACCTATCACACATTAATTATTCATTTCAGGGGAATTGTCAGCAAATGTTATTTTCTGTGCATTTTGTCTATTCACAGTCAGTAATTCACTGGCCAGGTTATTGATGTGCATGACTAGAGGGATGACAACATCTGGCAGAGATAACATGGTATACACGAGCAATTCAAGCTGCTCCTCCCAAAGCTGATAGCTATGTCAGAGATGCAATGTGTGCATTTAAAAAAAGATTTAGCAATTAATTTGAAATGTGCCATTTTTTGGAGAAAAATAGCAGATTTAGAACGTTGTTTGTAAATAATCATATATGATTTTAATCTAGCTGGCTCTGCCAATGCTCATATTTTCTGCTTTGTAAAAAAAACAAAAAAACATGCAAGTATGTGAAATAAATATTGTGTGTGATTGTAGCCTTCAGAGGAGAGCTGTATGTGTATCAAAAATCTGCAGCCTAGACAGAAACCTTATCTACAGAAAGCACAGCACTGTGTGATTATGAAGCTGGCCTGGAAGAGAACAGGAAATGAACATCCTCACAGAGAGATGAATCTTGACTGTCTGCTGCACCCCATGTGCTGCACACTGTGACCCTGGCCATTTTAATAAAACTCGACAGCGCCCTCTAGTGGTGGACATGCAGCGGTGCAAATCACCATCAGGAAAACAATTAATCAGACTAAAGTACATTTGACAACTTTGACTTTATGTAATTCCTTTAAATCGATTTTGATCTTGCATCGCACAAATGACACTTTATTTTGAAATGTTTCGGTGTGAGCTTTCCACAGTATCCGATGATGACGCTTCGGTGTGCGCAGGCGCATTGCAGACCGAGTCGAAAACACGGAAGACCCATGTGAAGATAAACAGACAACACATCGCAGGAATCTCGTCTCAAAACTAGTTTCAGGAAGTAATAACGATCGTACATCAGAGCTGGTGTAATATTTTACTTGACTTTGGCACTGGCAGCTTGTGAGTGATATGATGGCGTTCATAATGCAACTGTAGCATCGATGTATTATAAACCGAACTGCTTCTGCCTCATCGAAACACTGAAAACAAACTGTTAGCAAGCTGAAGAAGATGCCTGCTCGTAACGTTGTGTCCAACGGGATCCCTAACAGCAAAGTTAGGTACTCCAGGCTGGCTACTGATGATGACGGCTACACTGATTTACAGGTAAGATATATGGTATAGTGTTATGGCGTCCCAAGCTCAGTGTACCCATGTGTCCAGATAAATTATCTATGTTGGATGTTATGAAATGGCTATGTTATTTTATCAATGATGGTTGCCCTAATGTGATTACAGACTTCTGCAAGTTAACTTGGATTAAAGCACAATATAATGAACTTAAAGGGGTACTGCAGTTATTTATTATTGCACTTTCATAACACTGGAGGACTTGTGAGAAACAGATTTTTTTTTCAAAATAAGAATGGTGAAAATCGAAGCAGCAGGAGCTGAAATTTCCTGTTAAGCACCTAGTAGACCTATGGGTCAAGCTCCAAAAACACTATACATTTCCCACAATGCAACCCGATATACTGTCTTTTGTTTTGGTAAATGCCCACTTCTTTCAAACTCCATGCCCCCACTTTGTAACACAGGTCTTTTGGTCAATTTTTTTTGTAGTCCCCAAGCCCAAACTGAGAAAACCCTAATGACATCATCAGGGTTATTTTCTCATAATTGAAGAAACTCCTCCAGAGTCACAGAAAGCATTATGCAAGTGTTTTCACAGGCTGAATAATACTCCACATGACGAGTAAATTGTAGTCTGGAAACCAGCCCTATCTGCTAAGTTTAATTCACTATTGCATATCGGTCTGGCCTCTCTCCCATTCAAACAGATTTCCAATCGACTAAAAACTTGTAGATCCAATCACAACAGTTTATCTCATATGGGGCAGGATTGAGATGATGATTGACAGAGGAGAGACCGTGAGGCATTTTGTAAACAAGCAAGATGGCTGCTTCTGATGCTGTGCGTACATTCACGCAATGCTCAGGAAACTCACACCAAACTGTGAAACTAGGTCAGGCTGATCAAATATGAATCAAGATTATGTTACTGTATTGCATATTTCTTGCTTTAAATGTTTTCAGAAACATATTTTAGTGTTCTGTTGTCCTGCAAAATGAGAGTTTGTGCCAACCGCATGCTGTGATTGGATCGACTGGAAATCTGTTTGAACGGGAGGGGAGCCAGACGTATACTGCCAGAGCAAATGAAACATGAGCTCAGCAGATACGTCTGGTTCCCCGGCTATAAAATTGGTGGATTTACTCTTTAAACAAGCACAAATAACTTTGTCAAGATGGTGTGGTGAATGTTCACTACAATATTTAGTCACAACGAAGGAATGCAATGCATAACCAACACATTTATATCTTCAAACACGTAATGTAACAATTTCATGGCTCATACAGTCAGTCAGTTTGATGTAAAGTATCTGTCACAGACTTTCGCTTTTCCAAGAAGTTCAAGTACATTATAAGGCAGACTAATTTTGCATGTCCAGTTCAGTGCATGAGCCTGGCATTGCAATAGAAAGCCTGCTGTGTCAGAGAACAGTGTTTTTAATTAAATATTTCTCTTCCTCCGCAGTTCAAAAGGAGCCCACCCAAAGTCCCATACAAAGCCATAGCACTAGCCACAGTGCTCTTCTTAATTGGCTCTCTGTTAATCATCATTGGCTCCCTCCTCCTGGCTGGATACTTCGGAGTCACTGTGAGTACTTGCATATATAAAGCACAGAGTTTTTACAGTATTTCACAGTATGAACAATCTCTATTAAACTGAAATGAATGCCTCGCTGAAATGTTTTCTCTCTTTCAGCACTCGGACCGAACCGTGCCCGTGCTTATCATTGGGATCCTTGTTTTCCTGCCTGGAATCTACCACCTACGAATAGCTTACTATGCATCAAGGGGCTACCGGGGCTACTCCTATGACGACATCCCGGACTTTGATGACTGACAAACACCACAGCTTTGGCCGCAGTCTTCCTGTACTCAGACATATTAATTATATCCTGCTTGTGCTAATTTAAAGGCACTGATATCTTGATAGAAAATAATGGTGAAATAGATTCTGTAAATTCATTTATAACCTAAATCGGAATTATTTTAATTATATTGCCGTAGGGTTTTATGCCTGGGTAGTTGATGCCAGACTGCTGTTATGAAGCCAAATCAGTATCAGACTTTGTTTGATTTGTATATTTGTTTTGTTAGCTTAATAAATTAATAAAACTGTAATTTGATGAGTATCTTTTATTTGTATAATGTTATTTGTATTATTTAGATAATCTATACTCAGTGAGACAATATCCTTACACTGAGTTTGTCTACAATACAACACATTTTAGCTTATAATACAGTATGTAGAGGAATTCAGCCAATGTGGCTACTTATGTACCAAAACAGGACTGATAAGCACTTTTTAAAGTCAAGCCAACTCTCGAAATTGTATTCAGTGAGTTCTTTAATTTGAAGGGATCTACTTGTCTGTTCAATGGTCGAGAAAACTCATAAAACTGGCTTGCAGTGAATTAATTTACAGGACAATTAAGATACAAATGTTCAAAGATTTCAGGCTATACACAGTAGGCAGTAAGTGATATGTCATACATATCACAAATCATACATCATATTGTATTTCTTGTCTGGGAGATAACATATTTAATAAAAGGCTATTGTTGCTTTATATAATCAATACACTGTATAACACAGTTTGCCTTACCCTCCGGCTAATTCTTCCTTATACTGTTCAGAGTTGTTCTTTCTTGGAGGATTTCATGTGATTAATGCCAATCCGTTGATCTCCATATGGTGCACCAGACCTGTGAAAGTACTGAACATTGAACAAACAGGAAGTACACAAGCTATTAAGATGTTTTGTTTTTAACCTGTGCCTAAAACATTTCCTCCTGTAATCCATCAACTCATCATCATCATTTCAACAAATTGTGAAAAAGTACTGGAACTGAAAGGCAAGGCTACCACCTCCGTTTATTTTGCAGGATGTCATATGTAAAACACATTGCCAGTAAAGGTTGCACTTGTATATGGATGTTTTCTATGACAGTTTGTTTTTCTTGCTGACAATGTTTCCACTCAATCAGCCTCCAACCACAAACTGCTTTGTGTTAGTCAGATAAGATGAAAAACTTTCAGCTCAGAAACATTTTTCTGAAGGCCACTTACATTTTCAAGAAGCACTCTCACTTACAGCAGACAGATTTAGACAACAATTCACCATTGAACGATCCAATATTTTCTGTATGTTGATAATGTGTGCTGCTGTCTAAAACCCCCTTTTTATTTAATGTTTTTAATTATATGAATTATTACTATATAGGCAGGGAATATAAAGATATATGAGATATTAGTATTGTAGGGATGATAGTAATTTAACAGTGTATGCCCATAGTTTAGATCATATTCCTTTATAATCTTGTCATGTCACAACAGCTCATCAAGGCAAAATCATTGTAAACTAGTAAATAAAAGTCTCCAGTGCTAAATCATGTCCTACATTTTATTTCCTGTGTTTCTGCATAACCATGTGTACTGATCTGATGGACAGTGTATCGCCCCCTTGTGGTCATACAGACTGTCTGGCACTGATTGGCTATTTTAAACTGAAGGGGAAACAAAACAGCAGTGTATCCTCAAAAATAACCCAACCGACCAAGTCTTATTTGCTCATTTTCGAGTAACATCAGCTCGTTTTAGGAGGACATCAAAAGACGTGGTTTTGAGGTAAGATAATGAAAATCTTATCTCTATGTCTCACTTTTAACAATTATAATTATATGAAGGGTCATCCAAATTAGATTGAACAAAATGATGACAAATACAGTTGTCTTTGTACCGTTAAAAAGAAAGAAGAAAAAAAGACCGTTTTGACAGAAGTGCCCACCCAAGAACACAGAAGTCAAGAATCAATGGTAAGTTATGAGTCTTCTAATTTAGCATAACGTTAGCCAAACTATAATATATGTATAAATAATATTACAGTAAAATATGAATATAGCTAACTTATTAGGTGGTTTACCTCTAAGTAATTGTATAATTAATACCAGTTAAGTTAGCTAATGTACGATTTATGAAGAGAATAATAGCGGCTCTTGCTAGCTTGAGCCATTAGCTAACGTAACATTAGCTTAGCAAAAAAAAAAACGAACATGTAATGGCCATGCAGTGTTTGTAAGGGCGGGTTAGGTAGAAATTGAATGCAAAATTAGCTTCTCCTCTAACATAATTTAATTGACATTAAGGTTTTTAGAATAACGGTAGGCCTATTTGTCAAATATTTTGAGAGAATAGACTATTCTTCAGAAGTCGTCTTATTTCCCCACTTGACTGAACAGTTGTTTGGGTATTAATATGGGAACTTGGATATTACAGAAATGTGTGATTATAGCTAACTAAGATTAGCTCACAATATTGATTGCCTTTACGTTATTAGTCCTTATATGACAATGTGTAATAATTGGTGTTGGTGGTGTGGTGGGGGCTAAACTCATAAACCGTTATTGAAATGACATTTTGAATATATCACAGCCGTTTTCCATTTCACATACTGGAGAAATGTTGTTTTCACTTTCGTTTCTCCTAACACATGTTTTTGACATATGCAGGATGCTATAACGTTACCAAACGGCTCTGAGTCAAATGTGTGTGTTTGCCTTTTGTGAGAAGGACTGCAAATCTTTCCCACGAAAAGGCGCTTTTGTCTGAGGCGCTTAAGTACCAGCAGCATCAAGTCACAGACAGGTGGCAAACTAACGGAAGTGGATTATTTTAACTTCAACATAAAAGCGTTTCGTGTCAACTGACTGATTCTCAATTTGACCCACAGGCTGCATGTACTCAGACCACAATTTGACTCAGTACACTGTTTTACAGCCTTTACAAAAATATTTTTAGAATTTAGAGGTTTAAATTTAGTCTTAAATGTATTATTGTTGGCAGCACTACACATTACATCCAATGCTGAAAAGGCCTAGAGCCTAGATATAAAATGTGAAGAGCAAGTATTGGAAACATACAGCAATTTTCATTCATTTTAGACATTTTAGATTTTAATGATGGCTCCATTCTGTTCAAGGGCCCCAGTAAGCTGTGACCATGTGAGAGCCAGCGTGCCATGGTTCCCACGGGTCCTTGAAATCCTTGAAAGTTTTTGAAAATAGACATAAATAGACATGGGTCATTGAAAGTGCTTAAATTTATATATTTTGTGCAAGAATAGAAATCGAAGTTCTTTTGATACTTTTTTACTTAACAGTGGGCTACGTTCCGCTGTCTGCATGTGTGTCTTCCGCAGTTGTTTCTGCCTCGAGAAAGTGCGACCGTCACGTGCGTGCACAAGAGATTGAAGTCAAGTGATGCAGGTTAAACAGCGGCAAGCAAGTGAGAAAGCTAACAATAAGCAAACCTTCAGCTATACCTGGAAAATGTAAATACATTCAAGCGTCTCTTTTTAATTGTTGTCTGTGAGCCTTATAGTTCTCATTATAAAACTTCTTGGTGTTGTGACAGTAATTAACCTTGATCAAACTATGCCATTTTGGGTCCTTGAATCTTAAGAAATCAGACCTGAAAAGTCCTTGAAAAGTCCTTGAATTTGATGTTTAAGAAGGTCTGGGAGCTCATGGCATGCACAATCCCAGGACCCTGAAACTGAAGCAGCTAAATGGAATTCAGCCATCATTAATTTGAGTATATTTACACCTGTGACTTTTGTTAATGTCTTTCTTTATTGGTTAATCTGTTGATTATTTTTGCAATTATTATTATAGTGGAAAACCCAAGGTGGCATCTTTAAATGTATTTTATTTTTCCAATCCAACAGTCAAAATGTAAATAAATGAAATGTACATTGATATAAAATCTGCTAATTCTCACATTTGAGAAGCAGAAGACTGCAAACATTGGCATTTATCCTTGATAAATGACTGAAATTAATTGTAATTAATTACTAAATTGACTAAATCGACTAATTGTTTTAGCATTAGTTTAAAACTTTTAGCAATGGATGTGCATTTCGTCTTGTTCGTCAGTCAGTAGGGGCTTTATTTTGAAAGGTATGACAGGAAGTGTAGTGGTTGTGTTCTGCGTGGCTTGACGCCTGTAGTAGGAGGAGGGAATGATAATAATGGGAGGAGAGACACGGAGAGAGTATCAACAGCAGGGCTCTAACTAAACGTGCAGTGTGTGTGCTCTTTCTGATGAAACTTGCGCCTGTTTCAAGATAAATGTGCACTGCGTCGACCGAGAGCCATTTCTGCACATTTATGATGTTAATTATAAACTCTCACTTATGATTAAAGGTACTTCCAGCAAGTTTGGACAAAGACGATTGCGGACTTAAAAACCAAGGCGTGGAAAGTTTAAATGGGCTGATGTCGGACTCATGAAGGTGACCTGGGTTTATGGATTTTATTGAAACAGCAAAGTATTTTTTTTTGGAAGTCTGATAACTATGGATGCCGAGGATTAATTTTATTGTGTTTTGATCTACTCACGGACTGAGAACAAAAATGTGACCACCTGCGTTTTAACCAACACTTTCTTCTTATTATTTTTAAAGTCGTGTTTTCAATCGGACTTCTCCCTGAAGAGAAAGGAATGCTAAAGAGTCTAAAAGAAGAGCATCAATGGATTGAAAGATTATACTTTCAGCTTCAAGTGAAAAAGTGCCTCAAGCAAGGTAAGGATCTGTGCAGGCAGAACTAAAGCATCCTCCATATGCTCTGTATTTTGCTATGACATTCGTTTAGTTTCCCTGCTAAATGTACTCTAGTATACTCTAAGATACACTGCGACATCACGCCTTTGTTTATGTTTAGTGTATCACATGATGCGCCACTTGTAATCTCCAAATGAGTATTTTTTTTCTAATACCATAGTGAATAGATTTAACACGCTGTAATGACCCAAAAGTGAACTCTGTTTCCAGGATTAAAATAATGAGAACAATAGTCAGTCAAAAATAGTGGTGTTTTTCTTGTTGTTTTTTAATTATTATACAGGGCTCCTCTGAGCTGGTATCAGACTCACTGAGTCAGACAAAAGATGCACCTGTTTTGTATTACAGGAGGTCTGTATAATGACATGAAGGGCTGAGCATCACACTGTAGGGGTGCAGAAATAAAGAGCTCGACGCTTGGTGTCTGCTTTATATGGACCAGACAGTTTATTTGACTGCTGCTCCACATGCTGCTGGCCAGAACCTAATTTGAGCTGTTTTGCACAGAGTGCTTTTTACATGATAGATACTCCCTGCTCTGGTGTTTCCCCTCCTTTGTTTTTGTTGTTAAGGTTAGTAAGACATGAGGTGCAAAGAGGCACATATCAATCTGGATGCCTGTAATCCCTTGTGTTGGGCCATAAGACTGTATATCGACACTCTTTACTTTCATAAATATAAGCTTCCTTTGTTATTAATCGGCTTGTAGGTTGTTGAAGGTTTTAGTCGCCTTAGAGATAAAGATAAATTGTAACGTCTCACGAGTACACCGGAGAAAAATATATACTTCCAGTCTCGTCCTTGTGGCAAACACTAAATTGTAAGTCTGTTTTTGGGATTGCTTTTGCATTATTTACAGGGTGACATGAATTATTACAAGAATCCTTGAAGTAAACGTTGAGCATATCACCCTGGCCCTCCAGTTTAACAAAGTCTGTGCACGTCTGTCCGATACCAGCACAGGTGTCGTTTTACACAGTAATATCCCACATTTCAACATCTAGCGGGCCTTGATGTTTCACCACTGTGTTGCACTATTCCAAACACTGTGCAGCCATCTGTGCCCTGTAGGCAGATTTTCATGCTGGAGGAAATTGATTGTATCGAGTAACAAATTATTCATGAGTTGAAGGTGGTTACTCCAAATAGCGGTGTTATTAGTGGTTGAGATGGAGTCTGTTTGCCTCTACAGTAAATGCATGTCAGTGGCACTATGTTGAAGCTCATGCAGTACCAAAGAATATGCAATAATGCAAAGGGAGCTAAGGGAGATTAGATAAAGTGTCTAATAAAGTTTAAGGGCCATGCAGTCATTGCAGTGTGCCATAAATGGTCACCATTGTATGTTTTACATCTCATTAGTGATGACCTGTCTAAAAGAGTCTGTTACATCTGGGCAGTAACAGATGGTCCCTAAGTGAAGAAATGAGAACCACAGTGAGGAGGTTAAATATTTAGGGTTTGTTTAAGATCTAACATCTCATTGGTCAAGATTTTTAAAAAATCCAGTGCCATGCTTCAACAGCTCTTGTGTTCGTTACCTTTGGCTTTTGACCCTTCCTCTCACTGTCGTGTTTTGAAAGTAGTTTTATGAGACTGACCTGATCCTGAGAGTCGGGGGCAGGGAAGGACGAGACACGGGACTTACAAGAAGGATATTAGCTGCTTTGCTTTCACTAGACTCATGTTGTCATTACCCACTCCCCCGAGACCACTAAGCTATATATGAAATCATCCTGGAGGGGGAAAAAAAACAAACATGAAATCAGTCCACTCATGTGTGGGGCATATATGTATAGGTGATGTATTTATGCAATTTTGCAGCATTGTTCAATTGCTGCAAAATTGCATTGCATAGTAAAGGTAACACTATTCAAGTTTCTCTGTGTGAGTAAATAAAAAAAAACATTAAATCATTGCTCAGTAGTCAATATTGTGACAGTATACCCTGTAGCACCATGTGTTGGGTTACCAGAGATCACTAATCCATACACAGTAGGCTTTCCCTCTCACGAGACTAGGGCTTCCCTCCCGTGCCCAGTGCGTGCCCAGCTCATTTCCTTTAGTTAAAATAAATGTCAATACAGAAACTAAATTGGGTTGCAGTGCCAGGGACAAAATCCATGAATCGATTGCTGTGTCGGCTGGTCCGACCAGTCAAGGTTGGATTGATGGTTTATAACCCAGTCCTGTGTAAATAACTGTGTCTGACTGTACTATTTGTGCAGATCTGTTGTCTTTGCTGTGGTTGGTTGCGTGATATCATTTCTGCCTCTGTATGAGATTGTTCTGTCAAAGTTTCTGCTTGAGTTTTGTAGTTCTTGCTACAGACGTGTTAGCACTGAGGCTACGGGCTCTGTCAGGATTAACAAGGATTACTAAGAGAGTAATGCCACTTCTTATCAGGCCTGCACTGTATCTGTCATTAACATCACTGATAGTTCTGCTTAGGTACTGAGGGATAACACACACACTCTCACACACATTTAGGTCAAAAGTTGAACTTTTGTGTTGGGTTTTCTGTGAGTGTCAGAGAAGACGTTAGACTGAAACAAGAAACTGACAATTTAATTATTACTTATAGGCATGGGACGATATGAAAATTTCATGTATGATTATCCTGGCCAACATTATCGAAACATTAAGACTTTATTCTCGAAACATTACGACTTTTTTCTCGAAACATTACGACTTTTTTCTCGAAACATTACAACTTTTTTCTTGAAACATTACGACTTTTTTCTCGAAACATTACGACTTTTTTTCTCATACAATTGTGACTTTTTTGCTTAACATTACAACTTTTTTTTTTTAAAGAAACAAATATGTTTATTGCACCACAGATAGGACACTGTAGTAAACTGCAGTCAATTTTTGAGGATATTCATGATTATCTCGATAATAGAAATTCCTATAATGCAACAGTTAGCTGAATAATTGATTTGTTGATTGGCAGAAAATCAATCTGCAACTATTTTGATAATCGATTAATCATTTAAGTCATTTTTCAAGCAAAAATGTCAAACATTTGCAGGTCCCAACTTCTCAAATGTGCTGCTTTTCCTCGTCTTACATTATAGTGACTCGAATGTCATGTGCTTTTGGAACATTTGATGACTTTGCCTTGGGCTTTAGGAAGTTGCGGCCAGCATTTTTTTCTCCACAGTTTTCTGATGTTTTATAGTCTAAACGATTAATCGCGAAAATAATCTGCCTCATCAGGTTTTTTTTTCCAAACGTCCTCCCTCCGGAGCCTCAGAAGATCTACAGAAGCTCATTTCTGACAGTAAGCACCGATACCAATACCACAGAATTTAGCCCTGAAAAAAAAAAAAAAGCTCTAAAGTAGTTTATTTTTCCTCAATATTTTGACTTTGATTTAAATTTCGAGAAAGTTTCTCATTATTTTGAGATGCTAAGCCATTATTTTTTAAATAGCTTCTAATTATTTTGAGATATGTCATTATTACGAGTTTTAATCTTAATTAATAAAGTAGGACTGCAACTATACAATTATTTTCATTATGGATTAATCTGAAGATCATTTTCTCAATTAATCGATTAATCGTTTGGTCGATAAAATGTCAAATATTATTGTCAAAAAATGAAAAAATGTCCATTCTCATTTTCTCAAAGTTCAAGCTGATGTCTTTGAATGTTTTGTTTTGTCCAAAATCCAGAAATATTCAGTTTAATATGATAGAAAACAGAGAAAAGCAGGAAATCTCCATATTTGAGGAGCTGAAAACAGCATTTTCTGACATTATTTCGAGAACATTTCTGATTATAATGTGCCTACTTACAGGATCTTTTTTTTTTTTCCATCATTTTTATTTATTTTATTTTGATATACAAGTGCAATTATAGCTGTGTGCGTTGTCATGTTTTATCTGGTTGTCATGTTCTTTTTTATTTTTTTAATTCATTTTTGTATCTGTTTTTAAAGCACAAATGGAGTGGCACCTGTAATCTCATTATATTTAATATATAATGACAATAAAGTTTTTCGATTCTATTCTATTCCATCTTGTTTTGTTTTTTTCTTTTACTGGCTGACATGATCTTCCACAGCAGACAGTATTACACAACCGTTTTGGGGAAGTATTCCTCATGATGTGTAAAATCAGTGGATTGTCCCTTTAAGCCTGGACTCACCTGTCTGTAAAAGCATTCATTGTATAAATCACAGGCCGTGGGTAGAAATATATAAACACCTTTGTATAAATTTGATGCAGCAGGAGAATATTTTCATTTAGACCCGATATCGATCACATATTGGCATAACCGACGCCACAGATTTGACATGGGCACGTGGGGATTATTTGCAGCACTAAATATCTTTGTAGAAACAAGCAGAGAAACAACAGATGTAACAGGCGCCATGACACCACAGACAGACAGATATAAAGATATTGGGACAAACCTGTGTCGCTGTCGTGGATGCACGTGTAACTTGAGGATGCCATGGTGATGGAGACGGTCACGCGGGGCTGACGGAGGAGGACAGATATCGACTACTGACGGAATTCATGTTATTTAAGAGTGTCGGTTACATCGCACATAAAGGATGCTCGGGTGTCGCAGTGTTGTGGATGAAGGTAAACACACCGCAGCTTCCGGGTACTCACGTGACTCCACCACCACGTGACTAACGTCCGTGTCGCTGACGTCTTTTAATCCTGTCAAACTGGAGTGGTTACAATGACTCACACTCACGTGCCACTTTGCTTCTTTTGTTTGATTTTAGGTTTTATTCAGGATTAACAGAGAAATAAACAGTGCCGTCAGTGATAATAATCATAAACACTAAATACATTCTGAGCAGGGCCGTGGCCAGGATTGGAGGTCTGGGGTCATGAGCCCCCCCCCCCCCCCCACGTTGGGGGTCGCAAGGCCTTCTTCATTTTAAGAGGTGTAAGAAAAAAGAATTATATACATAAACAGTCGGCCTATATCTCAGCAATTCATTCATTTCTGCTAAGAAAAGTAAATAAAATTGTTATTTTTAAAGTTTGGATTATTTTTTAAGATATATATATATATATATATAAAGCCTTGTACTACATTAGAAAAGTATGCAGTAACAAGAAATTTGGATGAACTTTGAGCAGATTATTTCCTGTGAATAATGCATATTTCCTGTTATTTTCAGGATATTTTAATACATTTCTCTGTATTATGTATTTGTTTTGTCATACATAATAGGCTTCTTTTTGACAAAATCAGTGTTTTCTTGTCCTTTGTATGCATGTTTGTTAGAAATTTAATTTTTAAAAAGCACAAGCAGAGAATTGTATTAAAAGTTACTGAAAATAACAGGAAAACTCATCTGATGTAATATTCACAGGAAATAATCTCAAACTTCATCCAAATGTCTCGTTTTTACACAAACCTCCTGCAGTTAATTGTTCAGTTTATCAGTTGTTCTGTGGTTTCTATTTATGGTTTACGTTTATAAATCATTCCAACATTTGAGCGATTGCACGATGGAAGATGTTTCAGTTAAGTTTAATGTTGTACAAACTATTTCAAATGTAACCAAAACATTTGCAACTAAACTGCAGTTGCAGCTGTTAAATGCAGTAAAATATCTGATGCATCTGTCGTGTATGCCTCGTGTCAATCCTTGTGCCGAGTTAATTTAGCGAATACGTTTAATTTAAAAAACAGAAAGATGAGTTATGGGCCTTTTTATTCATTTTATCTGATAAATAAATAAGTTTGTCTATGAACTGGCCCCTGGCCTCCTGTCATTTTGCAAAAGTAAAATATAAGGCTACATCCACATTACTATGTTTTTAAAACGCGTATCTTCTGCTGCGCACACATTACTCTGGTGTTTCTGCATCTCTGCATTTAGCATGCACCACATTTTGGAAAATCCAAATAAGCACGAGCACCAAAATGTCGAACTATTTCTTAAATATTATTATTATTTTTGGACCGTATAGAGACGGACAGGAAATGAGAGGAGAGAGAGGTATGTCGTGCAACAAAAATCCCCGGCTGCCGGAATCAAACCGGACACATTGCGGTTACATGGTAATGCATCGGTCAGCAGGATGCCCTTTTTTTAAAACCAGAAAGTTCTGTATTTCATCACTTATTATTTTGATTTTTCAGATTTTATTCATGGAGATGCCTGTTGGATTATGTTTTCTGTAAACCTGCAGGTCTAAACTGTGTTTCAGGAATTAAATTCTGGAGGGAATGTAAACTCTCCGATGTTACTAATACCCCCAAAGCAACACACGCAACACACGCAACACACGCAACACACACACACACACACACACACACACACACACACACACACACACACACACACACTAAACTAATAAAATAAAGAAGGTGAGGACATAACCCCAGTGTCGTCAATGTTAGCTACGGCCCTGATTATAAATCTATTTTACAGATATGAAACATGCAGCTGGTTAAACTGGAATGAAACAGAGAAAAATATAATATCACAAGTCTGGACCTCCGTCTGTTAAATACAATATTTTGTAGCATTAAAGGAGGTGTTGTGACCAGGGTTCCTACACATTTTCCATTTCGGAATTTCCTGATTTCTCGGCTTTCAATTGCCACCTCCTCCATATTTACTTCTATTTAATAAATAAGAACCAAAAAAGAAAAAGTTAAATCATTTAGTTTTCACGGTGTCTGTGCAGGGCTGTAATATTGACAAGCCAAAAGCAGGGGATCGTAAGAAACCACCACAACTGCCATATTAAATGTTCAATAAATTCATCATGAAAACAAGAGTTTAAGAGTGTAATTTATGTGAAATTCTGAATTTTATATTTATTTTCCATACTTATCCAGACCTGGAAATTACTAAAAATCAAATTCCATACTTCTCCATACTGTGTAGGAACCCTGTGTGACACTGTTGTTTTATTAACATTATATAAAGCAGGGACAGGGCTGGGCGATATGGAGAAATGGAGAATCACAATATTTTTTTATTAAATACCTTGATATTGCGACGATATTTCAGGGTTGACTATTGGTGCTTTCACAAAATATTTACACAATGAGATTTTTTGATAAATAATCATCAGTAATGTGGATATAATGACTAAGTGG
>JAOVVB010234033.1:0-10023 GCA_028570985.1 Heterobranchus longifilis | reverse complement strand
ATATTAAAGATTTTCATGTCCAGTAGGAAGCAGTGAGTTTGGAGCTGCAGTGACAGGAAGTCAGGAAGGATTCAGAGACGGACACATTGTTGGTTTTTGGTGTTTTCATGGATTTGATGAAAAAAACAACAAAAAACTTTGACTGTTTGGAGAAAAAAGAATAGAATAGCAACAGCTCTAGCACCCAGTAATGTAATTATTTTATGAAAATGATAATCTATCCTAATCAGAAAAAAAGCCTCGCACACATCTGAGCTGAATACCAGCAAAGCAAAACACAACACTCTTCTTCTATTGTTTTCTTTGAAAAGATTCTTTTTCTTGCCTTTATTATAAACAGCTGCAGAGAGAGAGCCCTCTTCTTCTATTTTAATGAGGAAAATTAATTCACAGATCACAGAATTGTTAAGCTTTTTACTCCAATAAAAAACATCATTTTGGTAAAAACTGTGATGTGGATGAAACCAAACATCCAAACTGTCCCTTTAATGTTGTTTGATTCTTTTAATGTGTTCTGTACAGAGACGGGACAATCGTGGATTTTATCATAAATCATGATAAAAACTCTCACAATAAGTTGATTAATTATCAGGATAATTGTGAATATTCTCAGAGCCTGACTGCAGTTTACTACAGAGTATCTGTGATGACGTACTAATATTACTTTATTTCTGTTTCTGAAGAGTTGAGAAATGTTTCGAGAAAAAAAGTCGGAATGTTTCGAGAAAAAAAGTGTTTGAAGAGTTTTGGGATAATATGATTATTCCGGTCAGGATAATGGTGACATTAAATTCTCATATCGTCCCGTGCCCGCTCTGTACATACTGTCGGTGTGTCCCATGATCCTTCACGTGTTTTAAAACTTCACGTGTTGCAGAGTTTAAAACATCAAACTTCTGTATTTGTTTTTGTTTTTGTGTAGAAACAGAACGAGGAGGATTCTCATTCTGACTTCTGTTGTTTTCTGATGTTAAACAGATACAGAGGAGACAAACCATGAGCCTGCACATTTATTCTGTGTATTCTGTGTGTTCTGTGTATTCCGTGTATTCTGTGTATTCCGTGTATTCCGTGTATTCCGTGTATTCTGTGTGTTCTGCGGATGGTTTGGACAGTTTGTAAAAACATTCAGTTTCCATTCTGGCTCATCTGCAGAAACTCGTTGTGCAGTTTCTCCTGCGTCTCGTAGAGTTTACGCAGCTTCTTGGTTTGTCCTTTGCTCAGCTCTTTACCTTCAACATCGTGAGTGGGGAAACCCTGAGGACAACAACAACAACAACAACAACAACAACAAGTCTTAAATACATTCTGAAAATGTCAGCCACTTTAAAATCAGCAGGAGAAAATGCTAGTTAATGTGTGTAACATGCACTGATGAAGTCTGTTGGTCCTGTGTGGAAGTAAATAAAGTATTTGAATTTTAACTGAAAACGTAATAATGAAATTTAAACACCACTGAATTCACAGCACTGGAATATCTGACTTTGAAAAGCACGTGTCTGAATGTGTCTGACGTTTGAAGGATTTACCGTCTCGTCGAATCTGGAATACTTGTCGGTTTCTGAGCGGAACATTTCACAGGGAGGGACCTTCATCTTCTCCAGCTTCAACATCTGAAACACACAAACACACAAACACACACACTGAGACGGCGATCAATATCGATTATCAGAGAAATACAACTTGATGGAAACACGGCAGCGACCTCTTGTTCTTGTTTCTTCCTCGCAGCTTCTTCTTTCTTCCTCTTCTTCTCTTCTTCCAGCTGTTCAACAAATAAAACATCTTTACATTAGAAATTAAAAATCCAAAATAAAAACTATTCTCTTCTTCCAGCTGTTCAACAAATAAACAGAACGTTTCCTTCTTTAGATCAGAGTTTCTACTCAGTTTCCATTCAACATTTACAGACTGTTTCTTTAAAAATTCTAACTTTTTTATTCAGACTTTTGGCTGCATGAAAAACACTCTGGTTGCATGATTAATTTATTTTATAGAAAACAGAATAGGGGCAATAGTCTAATATTTTTCCATATTCCTTTTTTTCCCCAAACTTATCGAGACTGTGCAGGAACTCTGATAGATTAAAAATTAAAAATGACTGCTCAACATCCATAAAAAACATTCCTTTGTGGGCAGCCAGCTGTGATTTTATTTATTTATTTTATTGTTTGGGCTTTTTGCCTTTATGATATAGTACAGATGAAGAGAGAGAGAGAGACAGAGAGACAGACAGAGAGAGAGAGAGAGAGAGAGAGAGAGAGAGAGAGAGTGTGTATCACACACAGACAACAGTGGAATCCTGTTGCAGACTCTGGATGTCATGTCGGGTTTTTAAACAAGGTCACACTGCAGCTTAATGTAATTTGTGAGCGCTGAATGAGCTGCTGTAACTCCATATGTGCAGAATACGCTGCACGCTGGGTATAAAGTTCAACATTACCTTTACAGGTATATGGATTAATCTGGATTATCTGACTTTATACAGTCTTTCTGTATTTCTGAGAGCAGTAAATATGATGTGACATCCCTTTTAAAAAAATAAAACAACCTGTAATTGCTGATGAATCAGAATCACAAGATGAGTTGTGCAAGATTTCTCTTGTGGTCTTTAATTCCTCAGCTGCCTGGTTACTGCGATGTTGTTACTGCGCTGTAACTGTTGTAGTCATCTGACAGCGTTAACTACGTGTCAGTCAGGTGATGAGGGACTGGTTAGGTGAAGAGCTCTTCTGCAGGCACAGACACTTCACAAAATGTTCTGTGGTTTCAGGACCTTTGTGGATTTAGTCTTAAAAGCTCTTCACGAGTTGCTGATCCTGCATCAGCACTTTTAACTCTCACATGGGTCCAACTCTGATGCTGGACGCCGGGGGACCAGGGATGGGACAATAATGGCTTTTTATTGTGGATTGCAATAACAAAAAACTCACAATAAGTTGATTGTGGTGAATTTCCATTATCGGGATAATCGTGAAAAAAAAAGTAATGTTTCGAGAAACTAAACACAATTTTATGAGAAAAAAAGTCATAATATTTCAAGAAAAAAAGTTGCAATGTTTCAAGGAAAAAATCGTAATGTTCAGATAAAAGTCGTAATGTTTTGAGAAAAAAAAGTCACAATTTTACGAGAAAAAAGTTGTAATATTTCAAGAAAAAAATGCACAATTTTATGACAAAACGTCATACTAATTCAAGAAAAAAAGTCACAATGTTTTGAGAAAAAGTGCACAATTAAACACACAATTTTATGAGAAAAAAGACGTAATGTTTCGAGAAAACAAAACGCACAATTTCATAAGGAAGCTGTAATATTTTGAGAAAAAGACGTAATGTTTCGAGAAAAAAGTCACAATGTTCCGAGAAAAAACCCCACAATTAAGTGCACAATTTTATGAGAAAAAACACATAATGTTTTGAGGAAAAAAAAAAGGTAATATTTTGAGAAAAAGTCATAATGTTTAGAGAAAAAAGCTGCAACAAATCAAAATGTAAGGTAAAGTGATTCCAGTGTGTTTTAGTGCCGTTTTAAGAGTTTTAAACATATTTTGTTGATTATCAGGATAATATCACGAATCGCAATTATTTTGTCCAGGATAATGGTGACGTGAGATTTTCATATTGTGCACACTGGAAAACCCTTTTGCACAGACTGATGTTCTTTAAAAGTGACAGTGGTTTTCAAGGAGTATCACTAAAAATATTGATTTAAAAAGGAATATAAAACTAAAACTAATTACTGACAATTATTGTGATAATGAATTTATCGTTTGAGTGATCAAAAATACCAAACATTTGCTGTTGCTGCTTATTAGGACCTAAAGTATCGAAAGCAAAAGTACTCTCTGCAGAAAGATGTCCCGTGACTGTTAATATTTTTATTATCACTCATACGTGAAAGTAAAAGTAAAAGAGTTATTGTTGTAGTCGGTTGAGGCGGAGCTCATGTTTAACGGTTTTGTGGAGGACAGCAAATAATGATTATTTTCATTATGGATTAATCTGCCAATCACTTTCTCAGTTAATCGATTGATACCACAATGCAAAAATACTTAACTTACTTAAGTAAAAGTACAAAAGTATTAGCATCAAAATATATATATTACAATCATGAGAAGCAGCGAATCCTCACAGTTGGGAAGTTGGAACCATGAAATGTTTTTGCATGAAAAATAACTTAATTTAATTGCCAACTATTTTCTATTGTTTGACTTTCAGCTGTACTGTTGGGTAGTTGAATTTATAACAAAAAAATCATATTTTATAAGCCCTTTGTATGTATTGTGAATATCCTCACAAATTGACTGCAGTTTACGACAGTGTCCTCTCTGTGATGTTATACAAATATTTGTTTCTTAAGAAAATGTAATGTCTCGAGAAAAAAAGTCACCTTTTGAGAAAAAAGTTGTAATTTTTAGAGGAAGAAGTCAGAATGTTTTAAGAAAAACGTTGTAGTTTTTAGAGAAAAAAGTCGGAATGTTTAAAGAAAAAAATCTTAATGTTTCGAGAAAAAAATCTGAATGTTTTGAGAAAAAAAGTTGTAATTTTTAGAGGAAGAAGTAGTAATATTTTGAGAAAAAAAATCGTAATGTTTCGAGAAAAAAATCATAATGTTTTGAGAAAAAGCGTAATATTTCAAGAAAAAAATCGTAATGTTTTGAGAAAAAAGTCGGAATGTTTAAAGAAAAAAGTCACACCAAAGCAAAATATAAGGTGCTGTTTATTTCGTTGATTATCGGGATAATATCGTGAATCGCAATTATTTTGGACCAGGATAATCGTGACATGAAATTTTCATATGGTCCCATGCCTAGTATACATATACTTGAGTAAAAGTATAATTAGGCTGCATACATACAATGTGAAGTATAATGGGGTCACCAGGTTTGATAACAACTATCAAAACACTCAAGTTCCAGACTCTGGCAGATAACAGAACAGTGTGTAACACCGGACAGCACCACGAATCTGAAGATAAGACGAGGACTGATGTCCAGTGACAGCACCAAACTTTTGAGTGATTTAGCATCACAGATATATCAATACACCATGTGTTGATAACATCCATGTGGATGTGTCGCCGTGAGAACGACGAGACAAACATAGGACACCGTGTACAGAACAGACAGCAGCTCACCTTTTTTATCCAGTAACCACATAAACAGCAGCCAGGGGACGAAGCCCACCGGGCCCCACAGCACCAGAACCGCGATGTCGGACTTGGAGAAGCCGAAAGCGTGTACAGCCGAGTTCTGTATGGGACCCCAGAAGTTCCAAACCATCCCCTGCATGAGACCCAGCAACGAGAACAGGGTCAGAACCAGCCATCTTCTCCCGTACACCCTGCTGTTTACCGGCGGGCTGTTTATCTCCACACGGGCAGGGACGAGCAGCGGCTCCCTCTCGGCCTCGGTGCTCGACCCGGCACCCATTAGTAGACGTCTGTTTGTCGGTTCTGTTAAAAAAAAAAAAATCCCGGTTTTAACGGCTGTACAGCGACGGGAAAGTGTCGTCTCTGTCGCTTCTGTGTCGAGCACACAAACAAAACAGCCGTTTCTGTCAGTTAACTTTACTGCGCATGCGCGAACAGAAATCGTTAGGTGGGTAAGTGGAAACTGTGGTCAGCGGGGCTGCCATTTTGGCTCGTCTGGTGCGTTAGCTTGAGTGGCGCTGTTGCAGCCGATCACAGAGCCGGAATGGAGTAGATTCACTTTGGGGGTGTTTCCAGAAGTATAAAAAAAACCGTACACTGTCATGTGAGGTTTGTTTACTTCCGCCCTGGATCTCAACTGCACGTGTAGTGAAAGGTGAGTTGCTTTTTCGTCTTTCCGCGAAGCTAACTGACGTTAGCTTTGCGGGGATATTAGCATATATGCTAATTTGACAGCGCCTTGGACAATGTTCATAAACTGAGGCCCTAGCTAATGGGGTCGTTAAACTGTTTGCTGAAACAAATCTTCAATCTGTTGATGGTTTTACAATTTGAGAAGTTAGTCTTGTCCTATCTGAGTTATCTGATCAGCTAACTTCCGTACTCTCAAAACGACGTAATTGTAGTTTCTGTCATTCTCATTCTGTCCTGTATAGTGATTGTGTCACCAGTGGGACAGTTTCTGGCTAACATTTCTATCAAAATGTCACTTTAACTACGAATATAAATGACCATGTAATGTTTCCAGTTAATTTAATAGTGTAAAACTAAACTCTAACTTCTTACCTTTCAAACTATATATTGTTTTAATCATTGACTTTAGTTTTGTCTTTACCAGAGTCAGGGAAAGGATGCTAAAGCTAGTTATCTGGATGGAGCATTTACTGACATAAAAGTGTTTTACAGCGAGGAACTATAGTTGATCAGATGGGAAGTCATTATCAGAGCTAACTACCAAAAAGTATAAATGTAAAGTAAGGTACATCATTCTTTATAGATGACAGCCCACGAGTGAACTACCAGTAACATAATGACTCATATTTAAATGCAGTGTTATACAAGTATTGGTATGTGCTAATACCATATCTGTGATGAGCTAATATTGGTCGATAATATCAGTTGGGTGTGATTTAAATAATATATTCTTCTAGGCATAACATAGTGGTAATATAGTAGTAATAGCAAAGGATAGTATAACTAAGATTTGTTCAGTCGATTAGTAATTTTTTCATGCTGAATGACTTATATCCCAGAAACTTCTGAGCACATCTCTGGTAAACACAATATTTAAAGTGGTGCTTTTCATGATTCTTTGTGGAGAAACTCAGTTTTACAGATCTGTCGATTAAATCAACTAATCGATTATTAGTTGACAAAATTGTATGACTGTTAGTCGACTAAGGATTTCTTTAATCAAGGACAGCCTGAGAATATATTTGTGTCTGAGCACAGAAACAATTGTGACGTTGAGAGCATATTTATATCATGAAAACACTCTTTCATTTGTTTTAGTTTTCTATTTGATTTAATTTGGCATCTGAGCCCTGGTGGTCATTAATGTATTCATCCAAGCAGCATATGCTCATGGTTTTGGTTTTTTAAGTGTAACTTTAAAAACTGACCTGCAGTGAGGGACCTCAGTCTGTCAGGCAGGTCAAAAATGTTAAGTTCAGATGTTTAGGTTTCAGGTTTCTGCTGCTAGAAAATTAGGAAGCTTCAGTTTCCTCTTCTCCTCAAACGCACCGCTGGTTCCTGACTCCTGAGTGACAGCTCTTTTAATGATCGCACAGTTGTGGGTTTTTAAAGATTGTTTGTGAAATGACAGAGCAGAGAGGTAACCCTGGGTCAACCTTTATCCTACAGAAGATATTAAGGGTATGATGGGCAGATATATATTGATGGGTATAATGTATGTGAATGACTGGTAACACCACAACTTACAGCTGAGAGCAAAAAAAACCCAGAATCTGAAGCTTGAGCTTTAAATACCTGTTGTATATCAGCTGATCTGTATCTCCATCCTGTGTGTTGCAGCACTATCAGTTAACGTCTCTGTAGACCATGGCTGCCCCAGACTCCATGAAGCCCTTCAGTCCAGAGGAGACCCGGAGGATCCTGCATCATCTGCAGCGTCCTGCGGTCTTCACGGACATGACCCGAGGCTGGCCTGTCCTCCGCTGGACTGCAGAGCATCTGTCCTCCTGCCTCGGTGACAAACTCGTCCGATTCCGACTCGGAAGAAAAGAGGAGACAAACAGTAAGAACAGAAGACTCACCTGGATTTAACATGCAGAATGAAAACAGACAGCTCGAAAATTCATATCAGGCATTTCACATATAATAAACATTTTAGTATTTCGAACAATAATCTGAGTAATCTAATGGAATACGTTACAAATTACATTTTAGGGCAGGTATTCAGTAATCTGTAGTGGAATGTGTTTTAAAAGTAACCCTCCCAACACTGTATATGATATAATATAATATAATAATAGAAATATAATGAGAAAACTATTAAATTAGAGCAATATTAGAATTTAGAAAAATCAGTCAGCACCAAAGATTTTGAGTTTAGACTCAGAATTACACGCTGTAATACACTTAATATATATATATTTTTAAAACTCCAAAATAAGATGAATAACAAATATAAAACAGAGGTGTGAATATGAATATTTTGTGACTTTTGTGGTATAGATAATATACATAATTTTTGTTTTGTTTTTAATTTCAGTGTATAAATCTGAAGGAATTGTACAAAGATAATAAGAATTTTGTAAAAAGTGTATGTGTAATAAACTCAGGCTTCAGCTGACACCTTTTCTGTCAGAATACAATTATTTTAATGTGTCACTACTTCAAAAGTAATGATTTATTATTGTTTATTTATTATATATACTGTATATATATTTGTTGTGTATTTGAGTTGTATAAGATGAAAATGAACTAAAGTAAACTGAAGTTCTTAAAATCTGGGCTTTTGTTTTCTAGTGTCCTAAAATAGTTTTGGAAACTGTAAACCCACTTTGAAAATTCACATTTTCATACATTTAGTTGGTAGATGAAATATTTTCCCAAACAAACATGATTGACGAGTCGGTGGAGTTCTTTAAAACTTTCCACTCTGTTAATCCAAAACCTTTACCAAAGTCAAAGCACTTTCCTATTAATGCACACACTTTTCATTTCCGTTCAAAACGTCCCGCATAATTGATCATTTATCAATTTCAATATGGTAATTTGCTGTGTGTTTGTATGTGTGTGTTCTGCTCACAGAGCTGCACAGTTCTTTAATAACTCTGGTAGTCCGACACGTGATCATTTACAGATTAGTCTGTCGTCAGCTGATGACGTATCGGACGCTGCCTAATGATCTGATTTAAAATGTCACATAAAAAACAGTGAGGGTTTTCATCTTTGAGCATCTGGTGTATTTTGGCATCCAGAAACAGTAATGACTCCTGCTGTGATGAATAACAGAGAGCGTGTCCTCTGATAAAAGCTCGCTAATTAGATTTCTAAATCATGTTTTTCAGCCGCAGCGGCCGACAGGAGGACATCGCTCACCAGACATTACAAATGCCATCACTCAGCCATAGACACACTTTGTTTACCAAAACAAACACAAGAGTAAATCACTACAACTCTGATTTATTTTGCTCATAAAAGTGGGTAAAATAAAATTTCACGCCTCTGTGATGATGCATAGTGCTGCGATGATTCTGCTTTATGAATTGTATTTCTTTTAGTGGAATAGTTTTACAGAAACTTTATCACAATTCTCCAGTGATCACTCTTTTTTTTCTTGTGCGTTTTCTTGCTTTATTCTCTCAGCACCCGTGTTTGAAACGCAGTGTTCGTACGTGGAGGCCCGACTGGAACATTTTCTCTGCTGGACCCGGGGCCAGGCGGGGGCCGCGGTGGGGCCTTTCTGTGAATACTCCAACTCAGAGTACTGGGCCTACGCTGACTACAAATACATCGCCGTGTTGTTTCGAGATCAGCCTTCCATGTTTCAGGTAATCAGCCTCCTGTAATAACACGCGTGTTGTGATATCAGGTCCGTTTTATATTGGTTTAACAGAAAAATGTTGCAATGTTTCGAGAGAAAAAAGCACACTTATCTGAGAAAAAAAGTCATGTTTTGAGAAAAACGTTGTAATGTTTTGTGAAAAACACAGAATTTTATGAGAAAAAAGTCAAAATATTGCGAGAAAAAAATGCAATTTTATGAGAAAAAAGTCATAATGTTTCGAGAAAAAAAACGTAATGTTTAGAGAAAAAAATTGTAATATTTTGGGAGAAAAACACAGAATTTTATGAGAAAAAAGTCAAAATATTGCGAGAAAAAAATGCACAATTTTATGAGAAAAAAGCTGTAATGTTTCGAGAAAAAAGTCAGAATGTTTCAAGAAAAAAAAGCACACTTTTTTGAGAAAAAAAGTTGTAATGTTTCGAAAAAAAAGTTGTAATATTTTGGGAGAAAAACACAGAATTCTATGAGAAAAAAGTCATGACATTAAAATAGTTCAAAATGCATCCTGTATATAATTATAAAATACACCCTTCCCCCACAACACACACACAGCTGC
>JAOVVB010234032.1:0-10023 GCA_028570985.1 Heterobranchus longifilis | reverse complement strand
ACAAATAACTATTCTTATACTAGAATAAATATAAATACAATCAAATATAAATACAATCACACACCCATAACCTATATACATTCATATAACTATATCTATTTACATAACAATATATCAGATGTAAATACAGATACATCCGTATATATTCATATAAATATACATGTAAATAATACATAACATGTCATTATCTGCATACCCCAGGTGACTATAGTCGAACCCCTGAACTCTGACCTGGTAACACTCTCACTGTGGCTTTTATGGGAAAGTACTTCAGGCAGAAGCAGCACACAGACATGTGAAGTTGTATTTATGTAAGTGCACGTCTGAAAGGGCCTGTTATCCAAGAATCACTCAGGATTTTTTTTTTTTTTTTCCACAGTGATAACTCATTTTAGGTCTAAACCCAAATTACTGTATGATGAAATCCATCTCTGTTCTCTTAACCTTCTAACATGAAATAAAAAATCAGCACATGCCTATTTGATATTCAGTGCTGGTGATTAGGGATTTGACAGACTCTAATCTTCTCTTACTGTAGACTGATCCCACAGAGTGTTACAGAAATGACTGCAGTGGTAATACAATGACAAAGATAAAGCCAGGATATTGATTTATAGGATGATCGGGCCAACTATGTCCTTCTACTAATAATTAAATCTACTACAGTATGTACTGAATATTGGCAAAAATATAAGCAATTTCAATCCAAAGACCAGTTTTTTACAACCTCAGGCTGGGGCTGGGCCATTAATCACATTTTATTTTAAATTACAGTTTTGGCTTCCAACAATTATAAAGAGATCATCAAGATAAAATTATTTTTGCAAAGCATTCTGTTTGAATGTTGAATATATGTTTAGGTGTTTTATTTTTATTTATTATTATTATTATTATTATTATTATTATTATTATTATTATTATTATTTATTTATTTATTTATTGAAATGTAGCCTAGGCTATGCTTATATATTATTTATCTAATTTCTTTACATGTTTCTATTTGTTTTTCAGTTGAACTATAAAGTTCAAGAAAATGTTCAATATGTTTAATAAATAAATTACATTTCCAAAGTGAATGAGTAAACAATAATTGTGGTCTGAATATTGACCAAAATAATTGTGATTATGATTTAAAGCAGCCCTTCTTCAGGTGTGACATCACAGAAACTGCAAAAAAAGAATAATCAGAAAATCATTCAAGATTTGCCGAAACACCGACATGTCCAGATCATAACAAGCCTTCAGTTACAGCTAATATCATCAATCCATTTGTATCTCGTCTTTTCCAATTTATTTTCTCATTCTTCTGCAGTGGAAACAAAACAATCTCAAATGTGTCCTCAGTCGTGACCCCACAGTGGATTTGCATGAGCAAGAGCAAAAAAAAAAAATTCTCTGCTCCCTTCAATTGCTGTAATTGTGCCGCTGCATGCGATGCAGTCGCGGGGCTTTCTAAATGGATGAACTGATGGAAAACAGGCCTATTTCTATCCTGCAACATTAATAATTTGCCACACAGAGAAGTGTCATTATTAAAAAAAAGAAAAAGAAAAAAAAAAACCCTCCTTGAATGACACACACTCATGACAGAGGAAGAGGAGAGATGCGGGGAGGCCGGGGAACAAGAGGAGGCATAAATATGCATCGCCATGGGCTATCTTTGTAAAGGAGCTTTGACGTTAGCTGCAAGCTAGAGCTGAGGCGCCTCTGTCATTCCCCTTCCTTTTCCTTCAGCTCCCTCTCTCATCTTCCTCTCCAACCTTTTCCTGTTTTTGTACACATGTACACACACACACACAGAGCCATGCGTCCATGCAGGCACATGCAGCAGACAGCCAGCGTTGTCAGTCTCTGGTGCATCAAAACCAATATCTGCTCTCCACAAATTAATTACCAGCTCTCGCCCTGGCCTGCCTCTGTAATAAGTCTCTCAGGGAGCAGAAGTGATGGGCTATACTGTGTCCTGTTACTCGCTCCGCACAGGCTGACAGCTATTTCCCCCTCAGCCATGGTCTTTCCACTCCTAATACCCCCCCCCCCACACACTCCCCCACCCTGGCTGTCGCCCCCGTACTGCGTGGGGGAGAGAGGATGAACCTGTGAAACAATCACTCGCTGAATTGGCTTTGTGTCAAGGAGAATTAAGTCGTGTTCCATAATGGGGCCTGTACCACAGAAATAGCCCACGTGTGTGTGATGTGCTGGCACAATGTAGATGTAAAACGACTTGTTGGATATCAGCGTGTGCGGATCAAATGTTCGGTCACAGTGCAGCAGGATATTAATATGATGATACGGCTCGGATGGCCCAGGGTGCAGCCGCGGTGAGACTTTGATCCGTCATCCTCCTGGCTACCTGCCCGACATCACTGTCAATCTCAACAACACGCCATTACAGAAATTGCAGTGGAGCTAGGTAAACCAAGCATGGTAGCAAACGGTTCTGAAATGTAGGAGGTTTGGACTCTCTCCAGAACGACGCACGATTGCCAGCAATTTACAAATGAAATCTGAGGTGTTTAACCCGAGGTCTAATATAATACCAGTAAAAATGTAACCTACCTCTGAGACATGAAACCATGTTTACATACTTTAATGTAAAAAAAAAACAACATTCTTTTTCTCATACCGTCTGTCTGAATATCCCTGTATCCTCTGTCTGAAACGTTCTGTTTTAGCGACTGTCTCTTTAAGCCCCCCTCCCGAAAAAAACCCCAATCTGCTCTGATTTCCGGGTCTTCTGCATCTGCGCTCTCGGCTCTGCACCGTCATTGCAGCTGGGGAATGATAGTAACGGCACTGTAGCGGCACTTTCTACCTATATATAGTATAGTTGTGACATCACAACTTCACGGAAGTTTCTGGATTGGGGCTGTGAGCATTTCTCTGTGGATTGAGCGTTTTGATACTTTCACAGTATTTATACAGCACCTAGATCTGCTTTATAATAAATAAATGACATGGGAATCTCACTTCTTACAATATGGGATCATTAAAGTTTGGGGATTCAGAGACTAGTAATTCTCTTGCACTTCTCGTCCCGCCGTAGTCCTGCCTGGCGACCAATGCTACGTGGCCTGACCTCGCCCGTAGAGGCACCTAATCGTGGCCGCGCCCGCCGCCTGGTGCCATGTGGGTCATGATAGCCCCGATCGTTGCTGCGCCTGAATTTAACACCAAAAGCAGATGGAGCATGCTGGTCACCACATGCAGATGGACATGTGAGCCGTGCTGGCCCGATCGCTGCTGCACCTGCCGCCGTGGATTACTACTGCTAATATTACTACAACACCAAATACAGATGGAACCCAAGAGTCTGGTCTGATCCAGATTTCTGGCTTAAGTAAAAGGCTTTTTTTCTTTATTATTATTTTATTTTTCTGTTAAAGGCAGTTTTTTCTCACCACTGTCACGTTGTAACGCTTGCTTTTGGGTGATGTTGGGACTTTAAGATCACTGACTTTGAAAATTACTGAGCGTGTTCTAGTCCTGCTCTTTATGAAAAGTGTGCTGAGATAACTGTTATGATATGACAATATAAATAAAACAGAATTGGATTTAAAGCTAAGTATAATGCTTCTGATATATAAAAGCAGAGGTCTGTAATCAGCTTCACTTTTGTAAACAACTTCTTCAAGGTCTTTAAACTGTTTGAGGTATAATTTTCTGTTTCAGGCTGCTTATATTTGACATAAACTGAGGTTTGAAAATCACACCTCTGAGAAACCTGAAGTCTGTCCGATCTGCTTTTGACATATACAAGTGGTCTAACAATCCTAATCTATGGTTACAGTTGGCCCCGTCGCCTGTAGTTTTTTTTAAGGTTAAGATGGTTGAGGTTAGGCATTGACCTTGAATGTTTAAGATTAAGATAGGTCGCCGGGCAGTGAGTCTAGCCAGAGTTTTCACAAATGTAGGGTTACCATCTAGACCCTTTCTGAATCTATAACAACGTCACACCACTTTCTCCTTTGGTCCCGGCGGATAAGAGTCATAATTCTTACAGTCAATGCAGTGTGTGCAGTTTTGGGGGGTTTGCTGGAACAAGCTGATGTTTTTCTTGGGACGACAGTCTTGCTACAAGTCCATCCACCACCCTGACCTCCACTCCCATACTTCCAACCATGCTACATATAGGACACACTACTTCCTGCACTGGCACTGAACCTTGGCATTGGACATCCATTGAGAGGTATGGAATTGTCCAACAGGGACTTAATTCCTAGGATGATGAGCAATGCTTTTTGTGTGCTGTATGGAATTGAGGTCTGCGAGCTGTTTGTGAGGAAGATAAACTGTAGCCTGTTAGCTTGATCTCAATTATGACAACTAAAGTCTGGAAGCTGGTTGAAAAGATGTGGTCTGTGAACTTCTACTGATCAATAAAAAGCAAAGCTCAAAGCTGCCGTTGAACGATACAAGCTGTGATCTCTGAAATGCGTCTAAAGTCTAAAAACTCTGGAGAAGCTTCTGAGGTGAAAATCAACAGAGGTCTGTGAGCTACAAAAAACTGAGAAGAGCAAGATGCTTCCGAGGTACAGTGAGGTCAATAAACAGAAGTCTCTCTGCTTCTTAAGTGTAAATACTGAAGTTCTCTTTAAAAGGCTCAGACATAAAAAGAACCTATAGTCTGCATGGTGGTTGCAGGTCTGAGGCCAAAGTCTGTGAACTGCTTCTGATGAGTAAAAGAAAATCATTCTGCTGTTTTTTTTTAGGCATGAAAGCCGAGGTCTTTAAAAATACTTAAAGACTAAAAATCTGCAGCCTATGAGCTGCTTCTGCTTCTGCCTCTGCCATTTACAAAACTGGGACTTAGTCGTTCCTAAGATATAAAATCACAGTTCTACAGGCCCAGACACACCAAGCTGATGGTCGGCCGTCGGTCAATTTGGAGGGGTCTGTGAGCGTCTGTCGCCCAGGTTTCATTCGTGTGTCCCGCACCGTTGGCACCAGTCGACCTGAGTCGACCCGAGTCGGCTGTTTTTCGGCCGATTCAGCATGTGACTCGGCGTAGGAGACAGCGGAGAAAGTCATGAGACGAATCATTCTGATTGGCTGTTTAGCGCCAGTGCATGAGAAGAGAAACCGACGTGATGAAAATAAACAAACAACAGAAGTCAAGACATGTTCGAACTATGCAAATATTTTTGCACATTGTGTCTATAAGACTGTAGACTTCACTGTCTCTCTGGTGCTATCCTGAGAACTGAGCCCCCTAGCAAGCTAGCTAGCTAGCTGCTAACTAGTCAGCCAGCCACTAAATGAGTAAAATTTAACAACTAATAATGTTAATATTTCATCCACACACTCTTGTCACAGCGTAGGAAAGCACAACTTTGCATTAAAGCATGGAGGAATTAGCAAGCGAGCTAACTAGCCATCCGCTAACATTAGTTAGCTTGTTACAGCGGCTGAATATTAAATATTTTTGCAGCGACATGACCATCTGGAACGAAGCAACTGAAGAGCAACTGATTAGCATGATTCAAACGCTGCTTAGTTTCATCAGAGATGTTTTAGAATCTACATGTAACATTATAGACTACCGTAACAACAGTTTGTATATCTGGTTTCTCATTTTGAATGACATACAGACGACCGCCACCTGCTGGTACAGAGAGTTATTACCTCTCATGCAGGAGCATAATGTTGGCTGTTGGCTGTAGTCTTTGTGGTGCGTTCAGGTGCACATTTTTTGGCCCAACGGAGGCCAACAAAACAGTTGGCCCCCGTCGCCTGTAGTTTTTTGGTGTTGGGTTGGTGTGTCTTCTGCTTAAAATGTGGTTCTGAAGGAACAAAAGAGAAGGTCTGTCAACTCTGAGGTACAAACTCAGGTCTATATTGACTCTTCTTGATGTATGATACCTGAGGTCTGCAAGTTTGAGTATAAAATATAATGTGTTTAAGCTGCTTCTGAGTTGCAAAGTCCAAGATCTCAAAAATATCTCTCGTGTAAGAACTGTGGTCTATAAGCAACTTAAGAAGAAAAACAATCTGTAAATCTGTAAACTGCATGAGGTCAAAAAGCAGGTGCAAGGGTCAAAAACTGGGCCCGTCTGAGGTATAAAATCTAAGGTTTGTGAGCTGCTTCTGTGACATAAAAACTGAGGTCTATAAACTGCTTGAGTATAAAACCTGATCTGTAAGCTTTAAAAGGTGTAAAAGTTGAGGTCTGTAAACTGCTTCTAAAGCACGAGAACAGGCGTCTGTAAGCTGGTTCAGAAAATTCCTTCAGATAACTCCTAACACTGTCGACACAGCCTGCATACGTGAGCAGAGCAGCACTCCTCCATTACACAGGATGCAGCTGGGCACAGTATTGTGGATTCATATTATTCCAAAAAATGACTTTTTTTTTTGTCAGAAGCACACTATCCCGGGAATACCAGGAAATTGACTTATTTTTAAGGTGTAACTTCACCTACATTTGCATTGGTCATATTTCAAGCAACACAAACTGTAACTATATTATTATATATTATGTAAATGTAGTGTATTATTTAGTGGTATTAATTATTAAGGCAAAAGAACATTAATCCACATTTCAATGAACATCAACCTTTGCAGGTAGCTTGAACTTCACGAGAGCTACGAGGAAGCTTCATGGAAGTGATATTTGACAATGTTTCATTGTTTAAACAAATTAAATTAGTTAAAGCACGTAATTTGGCGTTTTCAAAGTCTTTCTATTAAGCTGAGGCGGACTCCATGTTCTGTCAGCGTTCACAGAGCACATACTACATACAACATCTTCATTGTTCGATCTTTAGAGGTATTTCCACGACGCAAAGTCAGTGGCAGATTTAGGTAGTAGAGACTACAAAAGATGAATTTGGTGGGCCAAAAGGAAGTTACTGTTGCTGCAGAGTCTTGTATCCCTGACAACTCGAGAGATGCATTCACGCGGTCAGACGTAAAGGACTTGTGGAAGCCATTTTGGCTGTGAAAGCCCAAATCTGGTCACCTTTGACACATTGTAACGCCACTATTCCAGGAGTTCCCAAACTTTTTCAGCTCAAGACTCAAATGAAAAATGTGGTGTCTCCCCAGGACCACCAATTGCCATGACATCTACATTTATAAACTATGAATTTAAAATGTATTTCTTTATAAAAGTACATCACAGCAATAATTACAGTGTAATGTTAAGCCAGTAATGAAGAGAGCAGCGTAGCAAAAAATAATGCACTTCTATTTTAATTAGCAAAATTAATTCATATATCATAGCATTGTTGTGCATTTTACTCTTCCGACTGGCGACCCAATAAAAACGGGTCTGCGACCCATTTTGGATACCGACCCTAACTTTGGGAAACACTGCACTATTCCATCATATACACTGATCTTAATTATTGCATATTTTAAAAAGCTTGCCTACCTGATTGTAAACATGTAGTAAATTATTGTGCAGGACAATGAGGCTTCTTGTGCCTTTTAACCCACACAGTCTGTACATCATAATATTTAAAGCTTTTCCTGACTAATCAGAATCATCAGACCTTATTTATTATGTTTTATTTCTTTATTTGTTGCCATCTTCACTGTCGGTTCATTAAGACATGCCATGGTTAATGTATTGTTTTAGTAGAAACAAATGCACTCACATTTAATGAAAATAAATATTGTTTTAATGTAAATGTATATAATGCAGTAGCCGGCTGGACCTGAATGAGTAGTCAGCTGTTTGGCAGCTGACGCTTATGGAAAGCTCTGTATGTATTTGGTTTACGCAACTACTTTTTCCCATTTTCCTGTTATTATATTTCTCGGAAAATGGGAAATAGTTTGGATGTGTCTTAAACTCTAGTATTGAGTGTAAGTCACCAGCATTTTGGAAGTGCTCAGAGCTCAACACACAATGTAAATATGTGCACAAAACAGAAGAAAACAGACTTGAAGTGTAAAGAAACGTTGTTTTTGCACATATAGTGTGAGTAAAACGTGAACAGTAAACGTTGCCTATAGACAGCTGAAGTGAATAAATAGAAGCGTATCATTTCCCGGCAGACCTGACGACAAACAGTGACAACATTTCTGGTTCTGAGGTAGAAAAACTTCCATCTACAAGCAGTTATGAAGTATAAAGCCTGGCCATATCTGCTCTGGAAGTAAAGTACAGGTCTGCAATTTGCTTTTGAGGTATGAAAACTGAGGTCACTGCATTCATTGATGATGTACTCATGTTGGCTTTCAACCAAATACACCTCCACACACAGAGTACCGGTGTGTGGCCTCAGTCCATTTACCTTAACTGATTTGCAACAGCGATTTTTAAGGTGAGCAAAGTCATGGCGGCTTGTCAGCAAATGCTTTACTGAGATGCACTCAGAATGAGTTGGAGGGAGAGGTAAAAGCAAATGGCCACACACCGTAAAGAAAAAACACACACACACACACCATTCTCCAGACATTTCCCCATTCCATTTACAGTAACACTCCAGGAAAAAAAAAAACACTAAATATTATTTTTAATAAACAATAAAATGGGCTCCTTGCTTTCCACTTAAGCCGTTAACCGGGTGACTCCGGTGGCAGCACGGGGGGAGCCGTTCCTCACTCTAATGCGCATGTAGCAGCGGCAAGGATTTCCAATACTCCATAAATTCAGGGCTTATCTCCAGACAGTGACTAGTAAATGGTAAGCAATGCTATCAATCATGGAGCTCCCTGCTGTGTGATTCATAGTAATGTGTTTCCATTTAAAACTCCCCCGGGGCGGAGAGGAGAGGAGAGGAGAACAGCAAGTCTGTAGGCATCAAATTCCCCACAACAATCAATACGCGGAGCTCAAACAGCCCGTGCCTCTGCCTGCCCAGGGAAAATAAATGTGTTAAGGCAAGGAAAAATGCATTAAAAGGGAAAATGTGTTCAGGTGAAAGGAGAATAATCTGGAATGAGGCATCAAAGCAAAGACTGGGAGCATATGGAGACACAGCTGCCTGGAAGAAAGGCCCGAGTGGAACAGCTTTGTAGTACGCCGCCGCTAATGGTGCATTAGTTTAAAGGAAGGCCATCGGAGGTCTGCTGCGGACGAGGAGCACGAGAGGTGATACGAAGATAACAGTGAGAGTGGACAGAGGTGGCGTCTGGATGAATTTACATACTTACAAATGATCGCCCATATCTAGATCACCAACAGCTCTGATCACTGTCACCATTGAAATATCACCTGTTTTTTTTTCCTACCTGTGTTTTGCCAAAGACCCACCCTGCTGTGCTGTGATTGGCTAGTACTAACCCTCACTATGGATGCACCAATACTGAAATTCTGGGCCGATACGATACTTAAAATAACAATTTGGCTGATAACGATATTTATTTTTGTTGTTATTTATTCCCTTTTTGTACCAGGGAAACAAATAAATCTTAATTCTAAAAAATAACTATACTGTCTGTTAGTCTTATTATCTTTGATAGATTGATTTTGTAAACAGGTTTCAATGTCTCTGGATGCAGTCTGATGATGAAGATATGAGTATATATTGTGAATTTACATATAGACAGACAGATATCACTGTAAGTAGTTTACATATTTTGTCAAATATCATATTTATGTATTGGATTGGTAACCCTATGGAAAAATAGTCCATAACATTAATTATTAGCATTAATAACATTGATCACACTTAATCAATAACATTCTGAATCATCTCGGTTTCTTTTTTTGGAAGTGAGACATCTGAGTGAGACAGTATGTACGATCGGGAGAAAAAACAAACGAGTGAATCATCTTGCTTCCTGAACATCTCAGCAACACAGCTGAATGTAGCGAGCTGCGAGAGGCGACAACACCGGCACTTTTCTACATCAGAAACTTCAAAACGAGAGGTCTTATGCTTGTATTTTTATTGATTGATTACATTTGATTACGTTACTGTTGACAAATTAAGCACGAGTAAAACTCTGCTGTCGGGGCGAGAGGCAGAGAGAGGCAGAGAGAGGGAGAGAGAGGGAGAGAGAGGCAGAGAGGGAGAGAGAGGCAGAGAGGGGGAGAGAGGCAGAGAGAGGGGGAGAGGGAGGGAG
>JAOVVB010234031.1:0-10023 GCA_028570985.1 Heterobranchus longifilis | reverse complement strand
GCCTTTCACGTTTTTACATTTAGTGAGCGCCTGCCGGAAATGCACCGGTAGGAAAACATAGAAGAGTGTTTGTTTTTGCCCGCCAACATTTTGCTTGTGAGAAGTTTGCAACCAAAATCTGTTCTATTAGCTTCTTGTCCCTGCAGGCCACCGTAGCTTGTGCATTTCTCTGAAAGGGAGGGGTGAGCGGGAGGGGTTAGCTAACGTTAGCTAACGGCGGCTATCTGTCTCCATGAAGCTCCCAGCCGACCTCTGACACATTCAGGAAACAATAACAAGATAATTAATGAAGACATACGCATTTTGACTTGGTGGATGTCAATCTTTATTACATGTTAAAACAGTATGTCCCTCTTTTGATTCCCAGCCGCAGCCTTTCACTCGGTCTACGTTACCGTATAGCTTCCGAAAATAACACTCACGATCTAATAAAGAATAGGCTGTATTATAGATGATTAATTAAACTTATGATAATATCAGTACCCTACAGTCATGATGTATTAGACTAACATGTTTTACTGAATTTCATGCAGTTACGAGACAGCAGCGCTACCGTTACTCACTGCCAATAGCCATCAGCTGTTAGCCGTTAGCTATTAGCCTGTTTTGACGATGTGCTATATATCACGCAGGAATTTACACTCCTGTCGTCACCAGTTCTGTCTCTGTATTTGGTCATATATAGACTTTAACTCTGGTTTATAATATTATTTGACGTGCAGAAAGCTACACAGCCATTCTACTGCAGTGGAGCAAATGTTTTCTTTTTCCTCCTCGGCCTAACCAGATGTGATGTTTTGTGGGCGTTCCCATAAATGCTGACTGTATCTATTGATCTTTTCATCTAACATTTTACAAGTGTATTTCTGAAAATGAAAGTAAAAGTATATGTCCAAAATAAAACTGTTGTTTTAAGTATGGTTTTAAAAGCAGGACTTATTAAACTGTGGTATTAGCTTACTACTTTTACTCACATATAGGATCTAAGTACTGTGTACTGGTGCATGTGTAATGCTAATCATTCACTCCATGTCTGCAGTATTATTACACATGACAGCTGAAGCCTTTGTCCGATATATAAAAACACATATTCTAGAAGTTCATAAACAGGCCGACAGGACTATTTATAAAATTGGACAACAGGGAACAGATCATAATGCGTGTCTATTTATTCAGCTCCGGGATATTTGGTGTGGCCCGCACATGCTAACTTCTACATATTCTAATTTGTCCTTGTCATGTTTATCATTAATCTTTGGCCCTGGTTTGCTTGAGACACGGTGATTTGTTGAGATGTCCCCTGGGAGAACTAAAAACATTCTCCAATATGATAATGGCATTATGCCCGCCTCTGTGAAAATGTGTCATATAAATTATACATTATCAGTGACTACATGCATCATATGTTGATATGACAGTCCTCATTCTACGGCAAAACACTTGGATGTGTCGCTTGTAATGCATTTCCACGACCCGGAGGTCACCTATCAACGTGTGGTCTTTGATTATAAATCATATACACACTTCATATTTATTCATTGACGAATGTATAAATGACAATGCTAAAGATAATACACTTCAAGAACGCCTTTGGATTTTATCAAGAAGTACAGGATTTCTCTTCTCACACAGTCCTAATTTTACCATTATGTGGCGGACATATTGACAACAGCGATGCATTAAGTTTTGGAGGTTGTTGGTAACATAAACGTGATGCTGTCTGAGGTGATATTAGCCTCCTTTTCATTAATCATTCATCTGACAGATGCGTAAACTGTTTTAGGCTGTCGCTTGACAAAACTCATCAATCAAATGACACAGTGCAGCACACTTGATATTATTGGGCATTATTCACCATTGTCCCTCAGTGAGTACACTTTTTGAACATAGTAGGCTCATATATCAATCACATGCATTGTTAACTATTGATTATTTTAACCAGGCGGAATCACAAGATTAAGAAGGAATGATTAATCATGAGAGCTTGTTGTTTCATCAGTCTGATGCAGATGTTCTGCCTGCTCTCACGAAAGGCCGTGTGAATAACACGTCAATTTGTTAAGTCATTTCGCGTGAGGACACGTAAAGTATAAAGACCGAGAAGTCTGTATGGGGGGGGGGGAAACCAGTGATGTTAACTTAACCATTGATTTTGGTTATGATTACGTAACTTAAGTCATTTACGTACATTAGTTACTTCTCATAACAAACGTCCTTACTTGCTTTTCCTAAACTGACCACCTAGTTTTGTTGCCTAAACATAACAAAAGTCCTTATTTTAACCCAACTTTAAGTTTAATTTGATTTCACAAATCTGCGATGGTAGTGAAGCATCATAGTTTGGTAAAAGTGAAAAAGGTTCCTGAAAGCGTCCGTACGTGATGAGTTCTGAATGAGAACGGAGCCTAAAACAACACGCGAAAAGCTTGAAACGCGACACGCGAAACACATCGAAAAGTGGCGTGCTGTTTCCACGCTTTCCCTTGAGATCACGCTGAGATGTTTTCTTGTTGTTATTAATGTTACCTTTGCATAAAAGTGATGACTGGGTGAATCAGCGGACTTAGTGTATGGGCCTCATTTTGGTGCAGTCGAAGAAGAAAGGGAAAGTAGAGACATGCTGCTGGCAGAGATGAATTAGAGCTGTGGAAAAGCACTCTGATACTAGCAGGTGACATTTCTCGCCCTGCCTCTCTGTTCCCTCTCTCTTCCATTTTCTCTTCGCCAAAAAAAAGGGAACAGAGGGTAAAAAGGGCTGCATTGTGCAAAATGGGACAAAGTATAAAACATATTCAAAGAAAGTATGAAATTCCCCAACTTCAGAAAGCCATTTAGATCATCCGTCCGAGTGACGTAAGGGAAAATAATATACTTGACCCTTTTGTCTGTGCACTTTGAGAAGTTTGTTATAATGGCAAGCCCTGTAATAATTCACTGTACCTCATGTATATTAAGTAGAAATTCACTGGCTTTTATGATAAATTGCCAGGGTAAAGCCAGGACACCTCTTTTGCATTTCAATGCGAGAGAGTGTCAGATTCTTATTTCATTACCAGGCGACACATTAGCTGATGGATTTTAATTTTCTTTTTTTTCTTTTTTTTTCCCTCCTGCAAGCAAGAATCCTCAGAGACCGGGTCGAAACAGAAAGGGTTTGAATGTGAGGATAGGTGAAAAATTAAATAAATAAATACAAATCAGTGTCAAAAACCTTTATTGCAATTTTGAGGCCATCACCAAAAAAAAAAAAAAAAAAAAAAACTCAGTATGTTTCTTTGCATACCTTTGCGAATTGCCTGTCCACGGTGTGAAATGATGTATCCCCAATATCACCGGTGGAGCTCTCTTGCTGAGTGGACAGAAAATCAAGGTTTAATTCACAATGTGATAAAAATCTGGATGTGGTTGAATCTGAGACATGCTGAGCAGGGGCAATGTGGAGCAGACGTTGAGAGCGCAGCCTTTTCAGAGCGTCACGCAGCGGGGTGCTGCGCGGCTCCTCTGCCCGCTCTGCCTTCACTATATAACGCTCAAAACTCTGCTCGGGGATCCTGGCTGCTCGGCTGCAGGGAGAGGAGCACAAAACACAGGTGCCAAAAGCAATTATCAAATTACCTAAGCCTTTCTTGCTCCTGTTTAATCTGTTTGTAGCAAATCCAGCTAATAATACGTTAGGGTATTAAATGTGGCCCTCTGTAGAGGTAATAATTACAGTTAGCTTCAGTTTTCAATGAAAGGAAAAGAATGAACAAAACTAGGTCACCTCTGCTAAAACATAACTTCTCTTTCAGGTCGTGGCCTCTCTGCTGTTTGGTGGAATTTTGCTGGCAGAGGAAAGTCAATGAGAAGTGTGTGCAACTCTGTCAGTGTAAATATGCCCTTAAGCAAGGCACATAACCTGCAAAAAGTCTCTTTGCACGACAGTAAACGGGAGTATTCAGGAGCTCACGGTCATTTTATGGTACATGACTAACTACAGTACATGTATATTTAAATCATATATCTTCTATAGGTGTTTTTCCATTTTCAAAATTATGAATATCTCACTCATATATGTACGGAAGCCCTACATGGCCATGGATCCAAAACATTTTTTTAATGCAGTTTTCTCGAGATTAGAAGTTAATTATCTCATTATCTCGAGAAAACGAGCTTTTGTTTTCACAAAAGATCATTTTTTCTTATTACTTGTAATATTTATCAGAGATCAGAGTTCAAACGGCCCAGATGGAGCAGACGGCGACTACATCAGGTTTTCAGAATAAGGTTTTGGAAATCAGATTAATTGGATTATATTCACAATAAGTATAACACATGCTACCTGTGTCCCTTATGAATTAAAAAGAAAATACCACTAAGTTGTGAGGGAAAAAAGAATAATTCCTCATTTCATCAAGGACTTTTACTGTATCAATTTTCATATAGGTCTATATAGATCTAGTTCTCAGGTCTGAGTCCGTGGTCGTCATGGACTCAGATTTCTGTCTTTGTCTGTGGTTTTTAACATTACTGACTGAAGCTCAGCGCTGACTTTTAATCGTTCATCCCAGTTTTGTCTTTGTTTAATTGAAGAAAGTTTTGGCACATCCAGTCATTGATTTGTCGAGTGCACTAACTCAGAGTGTGTATGGGATTGTAGTCTCCTGGTGATACTGTATGGTCGTGTAAATGTGTGTGTCGTCTGCATAATTATGGTAACTTATTTTGTTGTTTTCTATAGCATCAAATAACTAATCAACACAGAACTTATCAGAAGAATGAACACTTGAACAAACATCAGCGTGATAAGAACTATCTAAAATGACTGAGGAGGCGGGGCTTATGACCTATACTGCAGCCAGCCACCAGGGGGCGATCCACATGTTTTGGCTTCACTTATTTGGAGCTGTTAGGCTGTCCATCTTTATATACAGTCTGTGGTTAACACTATTTAAATCAGGACACACTCAAATTAAAGTGAACTAATTATTTATTGTCAAGAGTATGAAGAGAATGTGCAGACTCTTTTATCTATGGCGATTAGACCTCGTCGTGACGTAGCGGATTTGGGGGAGAAGCGAGGCTGCAAAGATAGGATCCCCCCTGGGGGTCTAGACAGTAGTGGTGGTGGTAAAGAGAGGGCTGGAGATCTGGATGATGAGGTGAGCAGGACCGAGCCCTGATATGATGAGACCGGAGGTGAATGGGGTGGAGGAGGGTCACATCAGTTTGGAGTGAAAGACATCTGACTGCGACAGAGAGGGACACGGTTTAAAAAATAACAGCAGCTAAATCTGATTAACTAACTAAAATAGAGAACGCCTCTAATCAGAGAAGGGGGAGGGAGAGAGTGAGAGGGATGAATGAGTGAGTGAAAGATATAGTCTTCCTGACTGAACTTACACATAAGCTTCATTTGGTCATTTAGACTACAGCTTTGATTCTCTGTACCTGAACCTAATTGGACCCTACATGCCGGGTCCAGTCCGGGCTGGGCTGTAATTCCTCAAAATTCTCAATTTCTCAAAATAAATTCCCCAGACTGAATCAGGCTGGGTTCGTGCGTTTTTTTTTTTGTATTTTTAATGCAGACCTCATCGTCTGTATGGGTTGTGTACCGCTGTGTGTGACCACCATCCTCTGGATATATATGGGTAAAAAAGTGCAGTGGAAATTCAGTTTTTTAATCACGCTCGGGCCCAAAACCGCCGCCGTGGTTCGGGCTCGGGTCTGGTTTGGACAGAAAGGGTCATGTAGGGTCGGGCCTGATCTTAGCTCTAATTTAAACATTAGTGCCATAATGTTTTGTCATTTAAAGTTGTGTTACTTTTGTGAAATGCAAATCACAAGTTTACATTACAGCATTTTAAAACAGATGTTGACCACATGTCATGGATCTCATCAGTCAGCAGACCTACATACATCTGGTAGTTACGAGGTGTCCATAATAGTGTGTGTGGTACAACCCATTTTAATTTAGTCCACTGCAACATGTATGTTAAAACTAGGTGAGACAACTGCCTGCAGGGGCTACATGGCCACAGCCATCATTTTCAACTGGCCCATCGTCAGCTGCACTGAACCGCTGGTGTTTGGCCTAAACCAGTTCTTGTTTGTGGAATATTTCCATAGTGGTGCTCAGAGGAGCAGCACTGTCTGCAGCCTCTCTGCCTCCCACATCTCACTATATTCACGCTCAGTGACAACAAGAACCTCCCTCGCTTCATACCCAGTCCTCCGTCTGCGGAGCGTGTTCCTACCATCCATTGTCACCGCATTAACCGTAGGCTAGCATAAAAGTAATTGGAAACTGATGCAAGCCAAAGCTTCAATTAATGCACCACCAAAGTCCCCGTTCTGTGTAATCGGCAATAATGGTTTCATGTTTGGGAGGGCGTTTGGTCACTCGCATTCAGCACTCACCTCCTGACAGAGACTGTTAAACCCTGCTCAAAATCCCCACTCCACAGTAATCTTCATTTCAGTCATTTTCCTTCTTTTTCCATCTCTGATGACAGCTCCAGTGTCTTCGCATTGCTTGCAGTCAGATCGTGCGCCCGAGTGAACAGGAGGTGTAATTGACTACTGACAACTCAGCGACAGGATTCTTAATTATTACTCTAGGGTACGGTGGCTGGCTGGCCTGGGTTCAGCTCTCTTACTGAGTATGCTAACAGAGTCATTTTCCTCCTCTCTGTGAATATCGAAATGCAGTTTTGTTCACTGCATTCCCGCGTCAGACCCCGAGACTTTGAATTTAGGGGATGATTGCAAATGAAATGCATGTGCTGTTAGTTTAATGCTGCACAGATTTTACACAAGTGCACTGCAGGCTACAGAAGTGGGTCTCTGGCACTACAACCGTATCAATTACCGACCCTATCAGTGCTGCTACAACCCAGTGTATTAACAAGATATTACAGTTGTCCTTTGTGAGAATTCTTCATCTGATATATGTTTGATTCCAGACTATTACTTAAAAAAAATATATCTGGGGTTTTTTTTGGCTCCAAACACAAGACTACATGGCGCCTTTTGTTTCCTTTGCCTTTGTGTGTCAATTCTTCATCTGCCTTTACAGTGATAAGACATTACACTGACGCTTCTGCTGCTACTAGTACTACACAAGAGCATAATTCCTCTGGTCCTTGCCTGTTTGTGCTTGCACTGGGCCTGCTCAGTGTGATAGAGCAGAGTAAAGAGGGTGAGCATCGCTTTGTGCTGCAGTCTGTATCTTTTGTGCGGGTGGATATGGAAGAGGGCGTGAAACAATTGGACAAAATGGCCCTAATGTGCTTAAAGAATCTTCTGTCTTTAATCAAAGCTCACACACATGCACCACAAAGGCAGACAGAGCAAACCCAATTCTCCGCTGCTTCTGCCGAGTGACTGTTCTTCTCCTCTGGCTTCAGTGCTTCTCCTCTCGGTGCTGGAAATCAGGATCAGGTTGGCTTTGTTGTTTTTGTTGGGTTTTTTTTCTCTCAGCTGTCATTCACACATAGATTCATTGCCTCATCTCTTAAGGAAGGGACAACGGGGATTTGGCTTTAAGACCAGACAGCAAAGTGTAACTTTGTATGTGTGCTGTCATGATTGTATCCCGTTGTGAGATCACATGATCAGGAGTCAGGATTTGTCAGCCGCCTATTCATCATGTCCTAAAATAAGTAGCTGGAATGAAAAGTCATAATTCAAACTAAATTACCTGATGTCGTCAGATGTAGAGCTGCAACTAACGATTATTTTCATTATCTAATCGGCAGATTATTCGATTAGTCATTTGGTCTACAAAATGTCAGAAAATAGTGAAAAATGTCCATCTCAGTTCTCAAAGTCCAAGGTGATGTTTTTAAATGTCTTCTTTTGTCCAGAATCCAAAGATATTCAGTTTAATATGATATAAAACAGAGAAAAGCAGGAATTTTCCATATTTGATCAGCTGGAAACAGCATTTTCTGCCATTTTTGCATGAAAAATTACTTTAACGATTAATCGATTATCAAAGTAGTTGGCCATTATTTTTCTGTCGATCGACTAATCGATCAATCGACTAATCGTTGCAGCTCTAGCCGTCATTGGAAACAGTTTGGAGTCAGTCAGGAGAAGTGCAGAAAAGCCTTCAGTGTCATTCTTTGCTCTTCTTTCAATGAAGAAATATTCTCCACTTCTGATATAACCGATGCTAGTTCGGTATCACAGCATCTGCACGGAGCCGCCATTGTTGTTTTGAACAAACACATAAACCACGGCCGTAAAAAAACGGGGACGTCTAGGCTAACTGCTGCTCTGTCCTTCTCCTTATTGGATTTGGGGAAGTTAACACAATATTACCCAAGATAGCGTTCTGTTTTCCAATCATCCTCCTAAAAGCCTTTTTCCTCTTGTAATGTCAAAAATGAAAACAAATTATTTCAACTTAGAACAAGTATGTAAGCCAAACAGCAAAACAGGGTTATGTTAATAGGAAATAAGTCTTACAGTCTTATATTTTTCCTTCTCATGCATTGTAGGACTAACGACAGTAGCTCTACACTGTAATTCAAGAACAATGCTGTTTCTTTATTTCCATGTCTTCTACACTGATCATCACCAGGTGAGGATGCTAACTTTTTGCCTGGGACATGCAACTTTAGCCTCAAACTATAATATCGATATAATATCTGTAGCAAGTCAGTTGGTCATTGTTTAGAGTCCGATTAGCAACTTCAGACACAAGAGTGGAGTTGGAGTTCAGAGATGACGTCGACAACCGGATTGTTGCAAGTAGCAAGTACTCATCAAGTATTTATCTGCATATGAATGCAGATAAATCAGACGTGATTGGTCAATACTACCCGGATAGTCTCACATAGCCAGACTTATCTTCACAGCGCTGTGTCTGCACTGGGGGTTAGTCTGGATTCAGTATGCTTTCACTCCTGGATAGTGAAAAAAACTCTCTGGCCTGTTTGTATTTCCTTAAATCAATCACAATGGTCCACAACCTGCATACAGCGACGGTGCATCTGCAGAATAGTGTCGGGAGGGAACCCTTTGCGGTGGAACACCTCCACGAAAATGTTGTTTACTGAAAGAACAGAGCCGGCCTGCCTTATTGCACGATCCAAATCTTCAAACCTTGTCATTTTTTAATAGCTCGGAGGTTGTTTTTGTTTTTTCTGTGGTGAAGGGACTTTGAGAATGAGAGCGCTGTTTCCAGGCACCGGGCAGATAGTAAGCCAGACTTCTACCCGGACTACAAACGAAAACAAACCGATACCAAAATCATGTCCCGTTACCTACAGATTATGCATTCATCTGAAGACATGTTTATAGAGATTATCAAGTGCATAATTAAGTCTGCTGTTGCAGATTACTTACAGGGGATCGTGACGTCAGCAGCAGTGAGAAACGCAAGAGCCAGAGTCCGTACAGACTCCATATGAAATATAGTTTTGGCTGTGCAGTAAAAAAAATGTTGTCAGAGTGCTAATCGAGCTTTGTTAGCCTTTAGAACAGATTCACTGCACTAATGTTTTATTACCGTCTATCTGTGTCGGTTTGTGTTTGTTGTCGCTGTGTGCCCGTGGTTGACAATAAATAAATCCAAGATTTATTTACAGTGCTATCTGCCTGCTGCAGATCTGCGACTACGGTAATATGGCGTTCCCCAGTGTGATCCAGACCACAATGCAATGTGCCGTGACATAGTTGCCCCAGCTCTATTACAAAGTTAGTCAAAGACAGCGTTTTCAACCAACTCCTGGAGCTAGCTTAACTAGCTAGCTAGTTATAGCTCATAAAAATGCGGTCGCCGGCCAGAAATGAGAAGCCTGCTTTTGCCTAATCTGGTTTACTATGTGGACCACGCCTGGATAAAGCCTTACTTCCTGTCTCCGGGCAGTCAACAACAACAACAACAACCTCCGAGTTATCAACCTACACGCTGAAAATAACACGTTTTGAAGATTTGTATGGTGCAATAAGGCAGGCCTGCTCTGTTCTTTCAGTGAATGATTGTAAAGATCTACAAACAATATGTTTACAACATTTTTGTGGAGGTGT
>JAOVVB010234030.1:0-10023 GCA_028570985.1 Heterobranchus longifilis | reverse complement strand
AAAAAAAAAAGCAATTGCAAAAGAAAGAAAGAAAGAAAGAAAGAAAGAAAGAAAGAAAGAAAGAAAGAAATGAATCCAGCGGAGACTGCTGAATTATTCTCTTTTTTTTTTCTTTTAACAAAAGAAAAATACATATTTGAATGCGCTCCTCTGCTTCTCTCTACTGTGGCTTAACAAGCGCAGAGAGGGAGGCTCAACACGGTGTCCTGAGACTGACTGCGACTCAAATCTAACACAAACAGGAAGCTCCACCTCCCCAAGGCACCAAACATGAACTTCACTATCCATTCATTTAACACAATTCTTAAACTCAGACTTGTAGAACTGTGTCTCTTTAAATTTCTATTTTGGTAGAAACTTCTGTCGTGCCAATTTTCCACATGTTAACAATCACTGTTACTTCTAACATTTTGGGGGAAACCATGGTAATCAAGACTAGTCATCAACATGATGAACCACACACAGAAGCAGTAGTCGTCGCTTCCTGGTAAGGTGCTGAAATTGTGAAAATACTGTTAGAGTACACTCCAGTCCGTGTTTGACAAAGAGCAGTACTTCCACAGCATAGTCCATTGCTCATGCTTAAAGCCTTGACAGTAACATTCATATTATCAACCATTCCTATATGAGACAGGGACATCTTTTTTTTTTTTTTTTTTTTTTTTATCAAAATGCCATTTGTGCAGATCTCTAAATTTGACAAAGAAATATGAAATATATTGTAAATGACAGATTGTATCAATTCAGATGGCAATTTTTATGTTAAAATGTCCTATTCATATAAAAGGAAATGGTAATACACAAAAGTGGCTGACAGAAACAGGATTTTGTTATTGCAATTTGTCAACAGCCCAACACTCTATCAATCGACATGTCAAAAATAATTATTCTGCTGCCATCGTTTTCGGATTCTAACAAACTGTTCACATTCTAAATTACTGACAGGGTATTTTTCCTGTTTCAGCAACAATGGGTTAGGCTGCTGGCTTAGTCATATTTTCCCTTGATGCATATCTGCAGTTTCAAAAGGCATTCTTCTCAAACCATGCATTTGACAGAATCGTTTATTAAAATGTAGGATTGCTCAGTTCGTCCTGCATTGAAATTACTCTCATTGCTCATCCAGATCACATCAAGATAATATGAAAAGTAAACGTCAATAGCCTCTTGTCTATTAAAGCAAAAGACTATCTCACATTAATTTTACATAAAGCCAGTTGATGCGCACAAAAGGTTACTCCCCCCCCTCCACGCTTGAGCCAGTGAAAGTGTGAACAGATCATAGAATCCACTAAGCAACTTATTTATGCAGCTGCATCTGGATTAAACTGAGGTTATGAGTTGATATCTTTCTTGTGAGGGTTGACCAGTGCATGCTCTCAAAACGTCTATGAAGACAGTCCATTGATGCCAGGCCTCCTCTGAATCCAGATGACTATAGATGAAACATCAATGAGATATAACCATTTCATGCAAATTGCATATTGTTAAGATCTCCTACTCCTACAGTATTAAACACCAACTGTTTTTAAAGACTACAATGTACTACAATGTGCTCTATCTGTGTCTAATAGGGTTGCATGATGGTCAAAATGAGAATCCATTTTTTTTCCACTCAAAATTGAGATCACGATTTTCTCAGACAATTCTTAAGGACACCCATTTTTCAGGAAATAAATGTGTATTTCAACATTTAGACATTTTACGTTTTCAAATTAAAATTATGCAATTTCACATCATTTTGGTCCATTATTGTTATTATGAGCACTCATTGTAAACATGCAACTCCCCAAAGCAAATATGGCCGAATTGTTGTCCTTCAGAAATGAGATTGTGTACATGCCAGAATCGAGATCACAATCTTTTAATGATTAATCGTGCAGCCCTAGTGTCTAATCAGAATGAAGCCATATGGGAAAAAAATCTGCGTAACTTCTTTTATCACGGTATATATCTGTTCGATTTAACCCATTCATCATGCATGTCTTCGACTTCTCCTGAAATGGTGTTATTGAACATATCCTCAGGTAATAAGTGCATGTGGAGAAGAAGAGTATTAAGTATTTATAGCAATTATCTGCCAGTGGGTAATTTTTACCCCTATCAACAGTGAGCTACAGTATCGCTGCAGAGTGTACAGGACCCGCTTGTTAAATACATCCTTTTCCATTTATATTACTATAGGCTATACAAACAATCCATCTCTTCATAGGGAGCTTTGTGATATTGTGCTCTATACCATTCACATACACATTATAATACAAACAAATGATTGACTGATGGATCAACAGCAGTCAACTCCAACCACAATTGTTCCCTTAACCACGTATTTATTCTAACCTGTCGTAGCCAAGCAGTCAAAGTACAAAGGAACACAGGTTTAAAAGTACAAAAGTTGGGTTTATTTTACCATAAAAAAATAACTGAGGGCAAAGAGTTATATGGCCCTTAAAAGAGATAAACAAAACATAATTCTACTGAGAAATAAGTCTAACAAAACAAGATGTTAACTCAATTAACAGACCAGAATGAGACAGGAGGGAAATGTATACTGCCTGATCAAACCAATAAACACACACAAAGCAACATAGACAATTACCAAAACTCAACACAAAGAAACCCAAGGCCGGGGCCTCTGCATAAAACCAGGCTCCACGCTCTGCCTCATCTTTTGTTTGACCAGGAAGATAACTCAGCAGCCAGGTAACTCAAAGACAAAGATAAATGAATTAATATTAAATTAAACCAACTAGCAACATGAGAAAGCATTGTAAACTAAGTGTGTGCGTTTCATCCAGTGACTACAAATGAAACATGTGGTAATGATGTGGGTGTGTGAAACTTAAACCTTCAATTGTGTGACTGTGTACACCACATATCTGTTTTAATGGATGTCATGTCTCTCCCCTTTCCTGTCTACACATACCTTCAGCTGTATCTATCATGATGGCAAAAAGCCCCCAAAAAAATAATCTTACAAAAAATAATCAATATTCAATCTCTGTATTAACAGGTGGAGTAGATTCACAGTCATCCAAACCATACGACTACATAAGTTGTTTGTTCCTACCCTCTAATACGACCCATATGAGCATTTCCTAAATTAACACAGTGTTGGCAGGAAATGTAACCGGATCGTTCTGTCATCATACTTACACGTAACGATCACGGTTTTAAACATGTCGTTTACACTGTAAAACAGTCGCCCTAAACTGTCTCTTAATACTACATCACATGACTGCCCGCTTTGCTTCCATCATAATTACTACGGCCACTAGAGGGCGCCGCCTAACAAGAAACGGAAATATGGGTCGTAACTGCTGCTTATACAAACGACCTGTGGTGTCCTTTTTAGGTCTCGTTATTTGTCATCGTTATTCATTTGACATATGTCTGAGGATGAGACCTGCGACCACCTCACTTTCACTTTTACGCAGCTATCCTGTCTGCAACACTGGATTGAATTCACAATCCTTCTGCTCACCTTTAAAGCTCTGCCACAGCATTCAGCAGCACTGCACTCGAGCTCCGAAACCCTCCTTTTGTCAAACACTATAACAACATTAAAATGATGCCTGTGAGCAGACATGTTTAAGATGGTGTATTTACTCTGATGAAACCGTCTTTCTCTTCTGTGATTTTTCTGTGCGGTTACCTGTCCTTTACTGTGGCAGACGCACTTTAACACGCTTTCTATTGTGCTTTTAACAATTTGTGAAAATGGCTTGATGCTTTTAGTTTCTGACCTTGAGTGTTTTGAAAGATAGCCAACAAATAAATTAGTCCATTATCTTTGAGGATGAGACAAACTATTAAGATCATTTGACATTGTTTCAAGGCCACTGGAAATATACCATGCAAGGTCTAGATTTAAAACACTTTTTCACAATTTTCTTGTGACACAATGTGAAAAATAGCATTGCAGTGCAGGGTTATATTTAGTTATTGCTGGTTATGTGCTAATGGAGGATGCAAATTAGTCCTCTACGTAGGAATACTACACACACCTACAGTGTTACATTTAAAAACATATTCCACTACAGATTAGCCTACTGCCCTAAAATGTAATTTGTAACATAATCCATCAGATTACTCAAATTAAGTGGCATATTCTAAATTATTTGGATTACTTTTGGAATACTTCAAATTTGTCTTATTATTAAAATTATAATATTTCAAAAAAACACATTGTTGACCGTATCCTCCTGGCTGTGCATCTCTTCTGCCATTGTGATGTGACAGGTGCACTGTGCACGGACAAATTATTGCACTGTAAAAAAAAATTAAAAAAAATTACAAATAAAAAACAAATTAAACAATTCCATGACTTGTATTCCGTTGTGCCCCAACCCTGCACACCTAACAGAAAATAATGGCAAATAGTGGAAAAGATTCTTGTGGCTTGCTGCCAACCAGTTTGTAGCCCCATTCCCATTTTTGTTCAACCTCCTTTCAAAATACTTAAAAAAAAAAAAAAAAAAATCTCTTTCAATCAGAAAACCTTTCTCCGTCACTTAACATATCCTCTCCCTCCATCTCAATCCTGCAAAAAGCCTTCTCTTGGCCTCATCGCATTGAGACACTCTTCCTGTCACACCCATTGAAACATCGCTCATCTGTCTGCCCAGAAAATAAGCTGTCAGGATGGAGAAAGCCACTTGTCCAAGGATCATATTTATGTAAGAGTTGTGTCTGCTTCCAATTTCACGTGGGCGCAACATCTTTCACCTTCACTCCAGGAAATTCATGTATTTCGCATGTGATTGCAAATTGCTCCTGCACTCCACGTGCCGCACTTTTATTTCTGCTGCTGCTGATGGATCAAGTCTGTGTTACTGGCAGCTGCATTTGCCATATGGATCAATGGCAGTGCATGCATTTCTGATCACAGATGACTATGAATATTTGATGCTGTAATCTTGTTAATATTTCCCACAGGCTCCGCCCTCTACTGGACTCTTTGGGTAATACCCTCTCCAATCACGAGCATGCGTTCACCCACTGACAACTGCATTCCTTTGCTGGCCAATCAGGGCGTGCCAACTTAAATACGTGCTTGTCGCACAGTATACAAGGCAGCACACACTGCTATCCTTTTTCTCTTCAGCGAACAGCGTTCTATCTCTCACAGGCTCCGCCCTCTACTGGACTCTATGGGTAATACCCTCTCCAATCAAGGCCAGGTCCTCAGTCAGCAGTACTCCCAGGAACTTGGTGCTTTTTACCCTCTCCACAACAGAACCATCGATAGTCAGCGGATGATGATGATTTGAGCTGGCCTTTCTAAAATCAACAATCATCTCTTTGGTCTCGTCAGTGTTGAGGGCAAGGTTGTGTGTTTTACACCAGGCTGCCAGCTGCTCCACCTCCTTTCATTAAACAGCCTCATCCTCAGTGCTGATGAGGCCGACTGCTGTCGTGTCATCTGCAAACTTCATAATGTGGTTGTTATCAAATCTGGCAGAGCAGTCATGAGTCAGCAAAGTCAACAGTAAGGGACTTAGTACGCAGCCCTGAGGCAAGCCTGTGTTCACTATGGTGGATTTTGACATGTTGCTGCCAACTCTGACAAAATCCAGGATCCAGTTACAGGTGCCAGTGTCCACATTCAGCATCCTCAGCTTCTCCAAAAGCTGCTGTGGTATGATTGAATTAAAAGCAGAGCTGAAGTCAATGAGAAGTCAAACGGAATGAAGTGGAGCGTTGTGGATATGGCATCCTCCGTAGATCAGTTAGCTCTGTACGCAAACTGTAAGGGATCCAGAGCAGCATGGATTCCCAGCATGGATTCCCAAGAAGACGGGAGATTTTGGACCCATTTCAGATCTCCACATCTTGACCCGATGCATTACCCGTAGGACGTTCCGTAGTCTAACCATCAAGCGGTTAATGGTTCAGCTGGTCGATTGCTTCACCACCGTCGACTTAAAGGACGCATACTTTCATGTTGAGGTGGCCCAGAAACACAGGAGATACTTGTGTTTCCCTTTCGAGTACAACAGCCTCATTCCTCCGTTGCGGAGTGAGGCAGGAGCCGTTGTCAGTCATTCTGGTAGCCCCAGGTCGCCGCTCAGCTCTGTGGTATTCAGAAATGACTCAGATGTTAGATGTTTTGCAGTGTTTGATGGATAGAGAGCTGTCTCATGCCACTGTTAAAGTGTATGCAGCAGCCATCTCCTCATGCCACAAGGGTTTTGGCGAGACACACCTTGATACACCTACATGTTCCCATGCTCCTTGATGACCCGGGGAATGCGGTGTACTGCTGTAGACACCTGCAAGGTTAGGCCATTAAAGAAGTAGGTGGGCTACAGCTGCTAAGGTTACATTATTGTAACCCTATTAGCACAGGCGGAGTCTTCTACCAATGGGCCCTGCGCTCCTACACCGCTTGCTGAAGAGGGTGTAGGTGAGCAGATGATGGTGTGTGCTGCCTTATATACTGTGCGACGAGAATGTATTCAGGTAGGCCAGCTAAGTTTATGCAAATGTCAGTGGGTGAATGTGTGCTCGTGATAGAGTCCAGTAGACTTCCAGTAACCTTTGTTTTGTTTGGAACACATAAATATTCAGTCAAGACTCACACCTTGGGTTCAAAAGAAGGCTGTAGGAAGGTTTGGACGTTATATTACTAGGCTGCTTGTTTGATTAAATAACCTCTGTTTTGACTCTCGCAGTCTATTGAAGGAAGACTTCAGTCAAGTGTGTTGAGACATGGCACTGAGAGAGGGCAGGTCAGGCATTGTTGAACTTCATGGGATCATATTAAATTTAATTCTTCAGGATGCCTCTAGTGCCATTTTCTATACCCCTACTATTTGGTCAAAGGAGAACTCAATAGGAATTCCAAAGCTGCCTTCAATATTTGAAATAAGTCTGATGTTTTTATTGGTTAGTTACACATCCACATTTGCTTATTAGTTTTATCAGTTTGACAAGTTCTTATACACACAGCCTTGGGTACTTAACCTGCCATATTCTTGAGTTTAGCTCCGTTATGACAGGTGTGTGTTGCAGAGGGCATGTACAGGATGCTTCTTGGTTTGTCACCTTCATGCCCAATTAGTTCCTGTATCATGGTGGAACATCTGACAAGTGGAGACTGCTGGAGAAAGCCAGACAGGTGGTGCATCCCTGGAGGGAAGCATTTGCAGAGGGAAACAAATGTATGCTGCTTTTGCTGGGCATTAAATTAAAGATAATTACTTCTTAATTCTCGTTTTTCTTAGCCTACTTGTCCGTATTCCAACTTTTCCCACATTTAAAAATGAATTTAATTTTTCTTCACAATTCAAATGTGTGTTGACAAACAGTCTGTATTTGTTTTAAATCAATATAATAATCATAATTATCCCTGCTAATGGGCAATTTAGAGCCTGTTCACACAGACGACACATTTCTCAGGAGAAAAACTCAAGTATTTTAAAACCTGATGCATAAACAACCAATGTATCTTTGTTAAAACAAGGAAGATGTAATAATGACACCAATTTAGCTTAGAATATTTACAACAAGCCCACTGGAAGAAGCCCACTATTAGAAATTACATTGAAATGTAATGAAAGACAAAGAAAAAACAACAGTTACGCTACCCCAGAAGTGAGGTGGGGGTCTTAATGCAGCATATGTAGGTTACCAAGTTTATTTCTGTGGATCTAGTTTCTTCTTCACTGGTCATTAACAACACCAAAGGAGCATGAAAAGCGACACACAATTTATTCCCCTACAACACTTTGATGTAGTGTTTTGTCAGTTTTTTTTCATCCTCCCTCCCTCCCCACACCTCCCACTCCTCAACCCATTTGGCTGGAGATAGAACGTAAGCTGTCTCTATCAAAAGCAGCTCAGCTTGACGCTGTTCTGTGTGTCCGCTGGGACCCTAAAAGACTTAACTGGTGTGAATAGTGCAGCCAGAGTGGGCAGTGCTGGTGCGCTATGGTGCTGGTTGAAATGCGTGTTAGTGTGATGGTGTGAGCCTCGCACCACAGGAAGTTAAACGACCGTGGAAATGAACTGAACAAGCTTTGAAGCGCTGCATATCACATTGGGACCATTTTAAAGATCCTCTCTGTGTCCATGCATTTATATATCTAATGTATTTATAATTGTTTTTTTGTTTTTTTTCACCCTTACATTTAGTAATCAGACCAATTATTTAGATGTCTAGCATATTTTCCATGACACAAATAAACTAGGCCTAAATATTCTTCTTTATTTTAAAGCATAATCACAGTTAGTCATCACCCTTTGCTTGTGATAACAATAAGCCATGCAGTATTCTAGTGTGGGTCTCTTTTGATACCAAATGAAGCCGTGCACTGCATAGTGTTAAAGTTTTGCTCTTTTGCATAATGTGTTATGGGATTTCTTTTATGCAACACCAAGGCACAGTAACAAGGAAAATCATTAGAGATCAACAGAGCCAAAATGTATCTAAAATCTGATTAGGAGGAATTCAAAGGAAAGGGCTGTTTTTACAAGAATATTTAAGTCAGATTAAAGAGCTTTCAGACTCTTCATTTCCATTTAGTGAGGGAAGATCATTGAATTTTTCGTACAGCAGTGTGATCCACAGGCAGCAAATAGACGTGCAAATTAAGGAGTGCATTTTCAGTAACAGCGTAGATAACACGTCTGATCACAGAGTCTTGGAGTCTATAATAGGATCGTTTCATTGCTGTAAAAGTCAAATGATAGTCCTCTCTATTTATGAAAAAAGCAAGCCCAGAAACTTTGATCATGTAGTAAATTTCAAAGCAATTAAAAATAGGCTAACTATAAAGCCATAATTCACTTATGGAAGAGAATTGATATGGAATATGCAGTTGTTTGAGCTTATTCTAAATCATTTTTAAAACTCTCTTTTATACCATCTGTCATAGAAGTATCAGAGGAAGATTTCCAAATGCTTACGATATGATACCAAAATCTCACAGTACGATAATATCACGATAAAATGTCCTCACTGATATTTATTGCGATATTACGCTCCAGTTTGTTTTTTCCTCGTTCCGGTGACGCCACATCTGGAGATGCTGTCGGCCACGTTAGCATGTAGGATGTGTTTCCATTCACTTAACTTTACTCGGCAACACACCGTCCTCGTCTTACTACAGCCACTGGAGGCCGCCACCTAACAATAAAATGTAAATATGGGTCATAATTGCTGCTTTTACAAACGTCCTATAGGGTCGTTTTTTGGGGAGGACAGTCTCTTTTATACTGCTGTAATAGTCCAAGATAAGTTGTACTTTTACAGCCCAGCCCTGCATGAAAACATCCCTCAATACTGTGAAAGCCTGCTCAGTAAATAGTGGTCTTAAGAGTCTGGACTTCTGCCTGCTTTGTCTAGACTTAACACCACTGTGACATGGACATGAGCACTGTGGGATAGAGACAATCTGAAGCGGGAAGACAGACAGAGGCCAGGAGACAGAGATTAGAAACAGGACAGCAAAGACAGATGCAGTTGGGGGGGGGGGGGGTTAAGCCTGGCTGTGAGTGAGTGATCATGTCCATCCACCCAGCTGTGGCGCCATCAGGGGCCACAGGGCTTGCTGGAAGTCTGATGAGGCGTCACCGCCGTCTGCTACCGGAGAGATCTCTCACTCGACAGTCCCTGTCAGCATGTGGGACTGCCAACCAGGTAAGAGAGGAGAGAGAGAGAAAAAAAAAGAGAGACAAGCAGCGGAGTAGTGTGAAAGAACATATATCTTTTTTTTAGTCATAGCTATTGGGATTATTCTTTTTTTTTCACTTTGTTTTCACAATGGATCCAGGCTTTTTTCTTTTTTCTTTTTTTTTGCTCCTCTGTGAAGAGAAGCGTGATGGATGAATTGCCTTTCATAATGAGATAATTAAGGTTGGTGTGATTAATTGCAGTGTGAGGTTATCTGCAAGGTCCCTACATAGGCAATAATGAGAGACTGTCCCAGCAGGATATCACACACATGTCACCTTTCACCTGCCCAGTAGAGGGAGAAAGGAAGCCCCCCCCCCCCCCCCCCCCCCCCCCCCCCCACC